>SNQJ01S0024887.1:0-31380 GCA_010110895.2 Picea sitchensis
GATTTCAGAGGTAAATTTTTTTTATTCTGAATTATTTTTACAAAAATGGCCACCTCTAACAATTTAGGACCAACACAAGGACCAATACTTCTAGGGAAGAACTATGAATTTTGGTCTCTCAGAATGAGATCTTTCTTACAAGCACAGGATTGTTGGGATCCCATGGATCATGGCTATGTGGAACTAGATCTCGCAGTTCTCGTTGCCATGACCGATCAGCTACAAAATGCACAGGCAGAACGGAGGAAAAGAGAGAACAAAGCCAAGTTCTGGATTCAAAACTCTGTGGATGACTCGATTTTTTCCAAAATCATAGGCATTGTTCCAATGACAAATCAAGAATACAATGCTATTACTACAAAAAGTATGGACACTATGAATCTTAATGTAGGAAGAAGCAGGCTGATCAACACTCAGGCAGAGCACATGTCTCAAATCATGAAGGAGACACCTTTGGTGGGATGTTTCTTTCCTATAACAAGACTGAAGAACAACACCAGGATTTGTGGTTGCTGGACAGTGGATGCAACAATCATATGACAGGTAACAAAGAATTATTTTCTTGCATTGATTCTTCTCTTTCATCGGATATTACACTTGGAGATGACTCTTTAGTTAAAGTTCAAGGCAAAGGATCTTTACCTATTTTCACTAAACAAGATGTAACAAAAGACATACACGATGTCTATCATGTTCCAGAGCTGAAACATAATCTCTTAAGTGTAGGACAACTAATTGAACATGGCTATAAGGTACTTTTTGAAGGAGCCTCATGTAGGATATATGACAAAACCCCTAGCAAACAATTGATTTCTGAAATCCACATGACTAGAAATTGAATGTTTCCCCTATCCCTTAGAACTGCCAATCTGACTCAATCTTATGCACACAGTGCATCCATCCCCAATGGAACCTTGATTTGGCATGCAAGATTTGGACATCCACCCTTTCAGAGTCCAAGCCTTCTACAGAAGCACTCCATGGTCAAAGGTCTACCTATCTTCAAAGAGAAAAATCCCCCATGTGAGTCTTGCATTCTTGGGAAACATAAGAGAACTAGTTTTCCACAGTCCTCCACTCAAGCCAAACAACACCTAGAGTTGGTTCACACTAACCTCTGTGGACCAATGCAAACAAAGTCAATAGGTGGCAACATTTATTTTCTAACATTTATTGATGATTTCAACAAGAAAATATGGATCTATTTTCTCAGATACAAGTCTGAAACTTTTGCAAAGTTCAAAGAATTCAAGGCTGAAGCTGAAAAACAGAGTGGAAAATATGTGAAAGTTCTCAGGTCAGATGGAGGAGGAGAATACAACTCCAAAGAATTTGCAAGTTTCTACAAATCACAAGGCATCATCATGCAAACTACAACCAGGTATACTCCACAACAAAATAGAGTGGCTGAGAGGAAAAATCAGACTATAATGAACATGGCAAGGAGCCTTCTCAAGGAGAAGAGTATGTCGAATTTATCTTGCGCTGAAGCTGTAGCATGTTCAGTCTATCTACTAAATAGATCCCCAACCACCAGTCTCAAGATGAAGGTCCCTCAAGAAGCATGGAGTGGGACAAAGCTAAATGTTGCTCATCCTAGGATTTTTGGAATCATTGCATTCGCTCACATACCTTCCAAATTGAGGAGGAAACTTGATGATCGAAGTGAGAAATTCATTTTTGTTGGCTACAATGAGACATCTAAAGTATACAGACTCTACAATCCGATTTCCAAGAAACTCATTCTCAGTAGAGATGTTAAATTTCTGGAAAATCAGTTATGGAGTGAGTCTGAAAATCGTCCTATGGATAGTCAAAATCCATTGCTGCCACTTTCTGAAAACACAGAAAATTCAAGATAACAAACACATCAACCTGTCCTTCCAAGATTGCACGTATAGGCACAGCCTGAAATTCCTCAGGACAACTGTTCTTCAAGTAGAAATTCATCCTCTGAACTTCAAAATCAGAGAACTCAAAGCTAACTCGAAGCTTGAGAGAAATCCATCAACAGTTGGATGATATTGATCAACATAATCTTTTTGCATTAATGTCATGTCAACCTACATCCTTTAAAGAGGCAGCTAAAGAGCCACATTGGGTTCAAGCCATGTACCAAAAGATTGACTCCATTGAGAAGAACAAGACATGGGATCTTGTTGATCTGCCCAGACATAAGACAAGTATTGGTGTCAAGTGGGTTTACAAAACTAAACTCAATGAAAAGGGGCAGATTGAAAAACACAAAGCAAGACTTGTTGCCAAAGGATTCTCACAGCAACCCAACATTGATTATGGTTAAACTTTTGCTCCAGTAGCAAGGTTGGACACTGTAAGAACTCTCTTAGCCATAGCAGCTCAACACAAATGGCAAGTATACCAGATGGATGTCAAGTCAACTTTCTTGAATGGTGTCCTAGAAGAAGAGGTTTATGTGGATCGACCACTTGGATTTGAAGTCAAAGAGTAGCCAGCCAAAGTGTATCAGTTGAAGAAATCCTTGTATGGCTTAAAACAAGCTCCAAGAGCTTGGTACAACAGAATTGACACTTACTTGATCAAGAGCGGTTTCAACAGAAGCCAAAATGAGCCAACTCTATACACCAAAACAAATCAACAAGGTAAAATTCTGATTGTATGTTTATATGTTGATGACATGATATATACTGGAAATATTGAGTTAACCTGTTTCAAACATGCCATGCAATCTGAGTTTGAGATGACAGATCTTGGAATAATGAAACATTTTTTGGGGATTGAGGTTGACCAATCAACCAAAGGGATTTTTGTCTGTCAGCAAAAGTATGTAATAGACATCATCAAAAGATTCTGCATGGAAGACTGCAATCCAACAAAAACTCCTATACCCCCAGGCACAAAATTGAGCAAGCAAGATGAAGGCCCTACAGTGGATTCTACCTTATACAAAAGTTTAGTAGGCAGTTTGTTGTATCTTACAACAACTAGGCCTGATATTATGTATGCAACCAACTTTGTTTCTAGGTTCATGGAATCTCCCAAAGATTCTCACTAGAAGATGGCGAAAAGGATTCTGAGATATGTTGCAGGCACTCTTAATTTTGGTTTATGGTACTCTCAGTCTGAAGATAATCATCTTTCTGGTTACACTGGCAGTGATTTTGCAGGTAGCCTAGATGACCGGAAGAGCACCTCAAGGTATGCTTTTCACCTGGGCACGAATCTGATTTCTTGGGCATCAAAGAAGCAACCCATTGTCTCAATATCTTCTGTAGAGGCAGAGTATGTTGTTGCTACCTCAGCTTCCTGTCAAGCTGTGTGGTTGGGAAGACTATTGAATGACATGTCACATACAGAAAAGGAGCCAACTCCTATCTTCTGTGACAATACTTCCGCAATTGCCTTATCCAAAAACCATGTTTTTCATAAGTAAAGAAAGCACATTGACACTCGCTATCACTTCATACGCGAGCTAGTCAATAATGGTCAAATTGCTCTTGAATTTTGTGGCTCACGAGACCAGCTCGCAGACATTTTTACAAAGCCATTAGGAAAAATCGTTTTTTATTTTCAGAGACAACACTTGGGCATTATTAGTGCTGATGTTTGTAACTCTTGAGTTTAAGAGGGAGTGTTAGTTATAACTGGAACCTCAACAGTATGTGACTGTACACTGCCAGTTGTTCTGGCCAACGGTACCAGTCGTTAGGATCCGTTCCTTTGTTTCTTGATTCAATTTCTTTTTTTCCCTTTATAGCTCTAGACTATCAGCTAATACATTGGTGCGCTCCGCATATTCTCGTTCCTTGTTCTGTCTACACAGTTTCTTGTTTTCCTGCACAATTTCTTGTTTTGTCAAGGTTTGCTTCCTATGGAGTACCCGATGGCTTTCAACTTTATATTCCAAACCTCTTCATATCTTTCATTAAAATTAAAAAGAATCCTGGCCTAAATGAGCCATTTTTGTTTTCCCATCCTTAAATATTTGTATACCATGACAGTAATGAAAATTTCCAAGATTGACGAATTTGATCAATGTGGAGGTGTTATGTACCTTTTTCAAAATCCCCCTTCCATGTTCACGAGGATGATCATGATAAAAAATAATCAACGACCCAGGTTCTACCATGGACCCGTTGAAGACTCCTCCCATCGGATTCCTTTGACAATATTCATGAATCGAATCTAGAACGAGGCTAGACTTTATTTGGATCAAAATTGAGTTACTTGTTTATGTCAAAATTAATACTAAAGATTTCTCCCAATTAGTATGGGATATCTAAAGTTAAGGATTGCACATATTGTGGTTTTTTCCATATTGTTTTATTTTCAACGATTGTTCTCTCCATGAGGTATGATCTTGAAGTTCAAATGTCATAATACTCCTTCTGTCTTGTTATCGAACTAATGGATTGGTAATTTTGCTTACATTGTCTCGTTGGTGACGTGGGTATTCATCCATTTCCATGTTGTCTCTCACTCTGGGCATACATAATGATGAGGAAGTGTATGCTGTCATGTTAGCCGTCATGGATATAATTTTTTTCTGGGAAAATAATTTATGTTTTATTTTGATATACAAAGTTTATAGTTTATGTTATATAGGAGAAATTATCTCATTTTTCCACTAATAATACTTGCAAGTTCCGTGAATATCTAGTATATTTTATTTTCTTTCGAAATGATCATTTTTCTACTAATAACACTTTCATGTACTTCTAATCCTTTGCAACACCTTATAGCAACCAGAGTACTTGGGTGCTAATTTATTGTCCCTTTTTTGTTGCTTGAGGGACATTTGTTTGTATGGTTGTAGCCTAAAAAATACCCAATACCCCACTTCAAATTCCCTTTCAATGCGATGTTGATCTACTTGTTGTTTCATCCTATTTTGTGGTGTAACCAAAATGTCCTTCAATAGTTTGATATCCTCTTGTTGGTGCTTTATGTAGTCCTCCACTACTTTAACCTTCACTTTCCCTCTCAAGGGTGATGTGATGGATGGAGGATGATATTCTTAAAGTGCCATAAATGGTGACATTTTTTATGAAGTATGAAATGACGTGTTGTACCACCATTCTACCAAGGGAAACCACTTGACCCTTTGTATATGTTTGCAAGCAACAAAGATACCCTTCTAGTCGTTTGTTCACAATCTTAGCTTTCCCATTGGATTGAGGATGGTAAGAGAAGTTGTGAGCCAATTGAGTACCCAAACAATAAAATAATTCAGTCCAAAATTACCAGTGAAAATTGGATCCTTGTTACTTACAATAATCTTGTGGATAAAAGCTACTTCATTGTTTCCATGAATGTTGTAGCTAATGTACTTGCTTTAAAAGGGTGAGAAAGAGAGCAAACATAGGCATATTTTGTGAGTCAATCCACCACTACCATGATGACATTATTTCCTTCGAACTTGGGTAGATCTTTAATAAACTCTATTGAGACCTCTTCCCAATGTCGACTTGGTATGGCTAATGGTTGTAGGAGACTTGCAGTCTTGATTGTCTCTCCCTTATTCTGTTAGCAAACTAAACATTCAACGACAAACTTTTGAGCATTGATTTTAATACTTTCCCCCCAAAAAATCCTTCTTTGATCACATGGTAAGTTTTTAGGAACCCTGAATTTCCTTCTATAGGAGAAGTGTGCAATTCCAAAAGGACCTTCTATTTGGGTTGGGAATTCTTACATAAATATAGGTGATCTTGATACCACAATGAATCATTTTTCCACACAAATTTATCCAATGCACTTGGGTCCTCTTGTAGTTGTTGAATGATATTGCATATATTCTGATATTGCTTCCATTCTATCCTTGCTTCTTCCACCCAATTAGATTGCAGAACATAAATATCACAAAGTAAGCCATATGTGTCTTCTTCTTTCCTTGAAAGTGTCATCTGCCACCACATATTTCTTTTTATAGATGATTTCAAAGTCATAACCTAGCATCTTTGTAATCCATTTTTGTTGTTCTTCTGAAGATAATCATTGCTTCAAGAAGGACTTCAAATTATCATGATCCATTTTTACCTTGAAGTGTCTTCCTATTAGGTAGGGGCTCCATTTCTTAACTACATGCAATATGATCAACATTTCATTTTTATAAATGGGTTTGAGTAAGAATTTTCCTTTTAGTTGGTGCCTTTCAAAGGCAAGAGACCTTCCTCCTTTCATCAAAACTACACCAATGTCGTGCCCTGAGGCATCACACTCCACAATAAAGGTTTTTGTGAAGTAAGACGTGGTCAGGACTAGAGTTGTACAAAACCTCCTTAAGTTTTTCAAAAGCTTTGGTTGCTTCTTGAGTCCAATAAAACTCATTTTTTAATAACATTGTTAGAGGTGTTGTTATTTGACCATAGTTCTTGCGAAACTTGTGGTAATAGCCCATCAATCTTAAGAATCCTCTAAGATTCTTTAAGGTTTTGGGAATTGGCCATTCCATCATAGCTTTAGTTTTGTTTTGGTCTACTTTGAACCTTCATGAGATACAATACGACCCAAATATTCCACTTCTTGAACCCCAAAAGAACACTTGGAAGGATTTGCATATAGTTGTTGCTTTTCCAAAACTTTTACGACTGTGTCAACTTGTTGTACATGCTCTTCCCAAGATTTTTTGTAGATTAGTATATCATCAAAAAATACTAACAAAAGTTTTCTAAGCAAGGGTTTGAAAATAGAACTCATCAAGCTTTGAAATGTGGAAGGTGCATTAGTGAGGCCAAACAACATCATCAAAAACTCATAATAACATGTTTTCTAAATGTTGTTTTGAGGATGTATTCTTACCTCATTCGGATTTGATGTTGTCCAAAATGAAGATCCAATTTGTTAAAGAAAATTGCTCCTTGCAATTCATCTAATAATTCATCAATGATTGGAAAATGAAACTTATCTTTAATGGTCATTTTGTTGAGCTCTCTATAATCTAGACACATATGCTATGAACCTTCCTTTTTGTAAACCATCACTATAGGTGAAGAAAATACACTTTGGCTAGGTTGAATGATGCTAGCCTCTAACATTTATTGAACCATATGCTCAATGTCACTCTTTTGTGCATATGAGTACTTATAAGATCTAATGTTAGGTGGTACACTTCCTGGTTGCAAATGAATAACATGGTCATGATCTCTAACAAGTGGAAGACCCTTAGGCATCTCTCCAAATACCTTGGAATGATTGTCAATAACTTTTTAGAAATCCACAGGAGCAGAGAGTAAAGATATTTGAACATCTAGTGAGCACAATTGTGCAATTACACCATGGACCCTTTTTAAAGCAATTTTGTCATGTTATTAGAGCTTATCACTTTAAAGGGTTTCCCTCGGATAATTTTAAGTTCAATTTCCTTGACTTCCAAAGAAAATGTCATAAAAAGTTTCTAAAAATTAATAGCCATTGTTCTGAATGATTGTAACCATTGGACCCCTAGGTTACCCCCTAATACAACATCAACACCGCCCGTTTGGATTGCAATCATGGGACTATCCAATAAAAACTCCCCATAATGAGCTTAATACTATAACACTTCCCCAAACAATTTATGGTACCTCCATCAACAATCATTACTTGAAACTCTGGTACTGGATATATAAAGCAATTGAGAAGTTTGACTAATTTTCGATTAATGAAATTATGGGTACTACCAGGATCAATCAACACTGTTATTTTTTTTCTTTTTGATATATCCTTCTATCTTGAGAGTTTGTGGAGTGTTGATGTCGTCCAATGTATGCCAAGATATGTTTGGAGCAGTCTCTTCTAGTTCTAGATCTTGTGATGGCTCTAATTCTTGATCTTCTTCCTCTTCACAATCTATGTAGAACAATTTCCTCTCACCACATTTATGCCCCTCACGGTACTTGTTGTCACAATTAAAACATAGTCCCTTTGCTCTTCTTTCATCAATTTGTTGAGGTGTCAACCCTTGTAGGTTGAGTGAGGTTAAGAGAGAGAATATGGTGCTCTCTATAGTAGTTAGTGGCTACCCTTCTATTATCCATATTTTTACTTTCAACTTTCCTTACTGTGACATTGAAAGCATGCTCCAAGTATTTAGGTTCCAAGAGAGACACTTCATGTTGAATTCTCTCATTTAAAGTGCCCATAAAAATATTTAACAAATTATTCTCTGGAATATTATTTACTTTGAGACTCAACTTTTGAAATTTTTGAATGTGCTCTGTAATTGGACCTCTTTGCCGAAGGTTTATCAATTGACTAAATAATATGTTGCTCTTAATATCCCTATAATGTGCTATCAATTCATCCGTAAAAATGGGCCAACAGACAATAGAATTATTTTTTCGTTCACAAAGCCATTGGTACCAAACAAATTGACCAAGTTCTAAATACAAGGATGCAAGAGTTACCTTTTGTAAAGTTGGCACTTGGTGTAGATCAAATAATTGTTCCATCTAAAATATCCATGTTATAGCATCTTCACCATCAAACTTTCTCATTTTGATCTTGGGAATTGAGTAGTTCCTTAGTCTCGAGTTGAACACTGATGATGCAAATATTGGAGTGACGAATGCTCATTATTCTAGGATTCAATATCTGTGCTCTCCAAATGTGTTAAAATAATCCCCATATGTGACTAAAGTTCAACACTATTGTTCTCCTGATTTTCATGATTTCCTTGGATCACAATATCTCTTTTAGGGAACCACCTTTGTGAGAGCATGGTTTCCATGGAATTTTGCAATCATTCCATATTTGATCCATCAAATTTTCCATTCTATCTTCCTTTTTTGTTTTAAGGATTTTCTGAGAACATGGGAATTCCACCATTTTCAACATACTATCACTCATGTCATTAACTTGGTTCTTCAATTGGGATGCCTTGCTCTCTAAGTCTTCACTTAATTGAGGCGTCAAGTGTGAGTTCTTTGGAGGTTTAGCAAGAGTATAAATTATTGTAAAACCCTTTGCCATGTGAGAAAATAATAATACTCCTCTTTTTTTTCACAATTTTTGAATCACCAAAAACATATCTTCCAATGAAAAGTTATGTTTATTTCAAGTTAACATACCTTTAAAAACCCCAGTTTGTAGATCGTCTTGTTGGTTGATATCTCACCTGGAATGTCTATGAAATTCCAACCCCTCTAAGTCTAAATTATTGATTTGTAGTAGTCTCATATGTCTTCTTTACAATGCCGTAGGTTTGACCAAATTCCAATGTGCCAAAAGAGAGTTATGGTAACTTTCTCAAAATTGGTTGTTTTTCTCCCTTTCAAGAGAGCGAAATTGTATGGATCACCACGTGTCTAATTTTTTAGATCTACTTATGAAATTTGGACCTAAAATACTATGGTTTGTATTATTTCCAATGGAACTGGTGACACTTAATTTGGAATTTTCTAGTTTCAGATATGATAGTTTTACAAAGAACACCTATTTGAGACTAGTTTATGGACTAGTTCAAAACCCTAATTTCCACAATGTATATTTCTGAAAGTATAGAGAACCAAAGCCTAAAATTATTGCCATGGGTACTTTGTTGTGTCTCCTTAATGTCTCGAAATTTTTTCTATTTGAAATGTCCCAAAGAAAAAGTTATAACAAAAATTCCAATATGACTCTTTTGAGACTAATTTCAGGATTAATCACAAACCCTAATTTGCACAAGCTATATCTTTGAAAGTGTAAAGAACTAGAACCTAAAATTTTAACCACATGTATTTCACTATGTCTTCTCGGGATCCCAAAAATTTCATGGTCTGAAACTATCTCAAAAAAAAAAAAGTTATAGCAAAAATACTAAGATGACTTGTTTGAAAGAGCCAACCCCAAGGATTGCATTCTTTGAAACCAAAAGTTGTGCACCAAACACCCAAATAACATAAAAAAAGAAGAAAGAGAAGTAACTCCATGCCTTGAGAGTGAAAGAATAACAAATTTGAAGTCTCTTTGAGAGGGCAACCTCCTTTTACAATAGAACAAATGTACAAAATGAGATGATTTCTAAAACTAGGTCTCCTTGGTATATGTAGGAGACAAATGGTACAATTACAATTAAAGGGTCTAGTCAACAACATTAATATAACAATAGAAATGTAATAACTCAATATCTAGGGCTTAACATAGTATGGTTGAATTGATTGGTTCTCAAGCTCAAGAATCCCTTCATGTTCCTAGTCAATTTCAATAATCCTAGGATCTTGCTTCTACTCTTACAACTATGAAATAGTGGAACAAACCACAAGTTGAATCTCTTTCACTAGATGAACCAACAATACTTATGTTGATTGCCACTATGGATTATAAAATGGATAAAAAGACTTTGGAAGCTCTGTAGCCTAAAGCCTAAAAACTAGAAAGCTAAATGTGTAATAAGGATTGTAATGCCACCACTATAGAATTTGAATTAAGTAAAGTGTGGCCTAAATATAGGGTAATGTTTCATCTCTTCACAAGGGATTTTACCAAGACTTTCTAAAAACAATTGTAGAGGTTGGTGAATTGAACAAAACAATTGAAAATCTCAACAAGGATTTATATTTTCATAAGATCTCAAATAGAGCACATGAGAAATAAATTAAGGAGATACAAACTAAATTAGTCAATTTGTCCACTAATCTCAAAAGAGACCAAGAAAATAGATAAGCTAGTCAAAGCCAATGATAACATAGTAAAAGGCTTAAAGGCTAAATAGTGTGTTAAAGGTGTATAATCAAATGTTACTCCAAAAGACAAGGTCATATTGGCCAAGGAAAATAAGCTTTATATGTGATGAACAATTGAGAATGAAGTTTCAAATTGAAAAATGTTAAAAGAGATAGACGATTTAAAGGTAAAATCTATTGAGAAAGACACAATAAAAATTCCCTTAAAACTAAAATGGTTTATGTGAAATATGATGTTAATCGGTTGCGGACAATGCTCTCTGTTAAGTTATCTCAAATAAAATTTGATGTACATATGCCTAGTTTGACTAAAGTAAGTTCTAGCTCCTAGGAGTCAAGTTGCAATGAAAGAAGAGATGAGGGTTCTTAAGGACAAACTGAAGAAATCACAATAAGCCTTAATAGACAAAAGTGAGAAAATTAATGAATTAGAAGCTTGCCTAAAGGATTTATAAATTGAAGTAAACAAAATTAAGGGCTGAAGTTGAGGAAAACATTTTGATAATGAGACCTTGAACGCTAATATGGTAGAGTTGGAGGCTAAATTGGAGAACTTGTCACATTTAGATATTGCAAAGGATAAGATAATTGATGCCAAGCATCTGATCTAAGACCAAATTATTCAACAAGCAAAAAAAATCAAGGATTATTTTGGGTATATTACAAATTATTATGTTGAGGTTGAGAAAGTTTGAGCTAACATAAATGCCATACAAGGAGAAGTAAATTGAAGAGAAATAATACTAGAAATAGGTTTACAAATTTTGGAGGGATTGGGAAAACCTCAAGTAGTTACTACTAGAATAAAGGATAAGTGTAGGACTATCATGGATATAAAATTGCCCACTAAGAAGTAAAAGTCACTACAAATTACTCTATCAAAGTGTTAGGAAGCTAGCAAAGGTGTTGGAGCTTTCATCACAAAGATAAAAATGCTATGTTAGTATGGTCTACCTTCTACTTGGTCTTAGAGAATTTCTTTAATTGTTGAAGCTTCATTTTGAATGAATTGCTCAAGATAAGAAACATTGTTGATGATAATTTAGGATGCAAAGTATCCCCATGCATTGAGTTGATATTGAAGCAAATTCAACCATGTATTGAACTATTGTCGTCTATCAAATTTTAGGGAACTCTTTATCTCCTATCTCTTTGTAGTCCACGTTTGATTTTGATAATTATAACACATTTTTTAATAGTATGAAGACTATTATTGGAGATAATTAGGATAGGATTTCTTGTTAGGATATTTGAACACTTATAAGTTAGTTAAGATCAACTTGGTCTAATGTGTCATTAGGTAAAAGTGTGTTTTTTAGTATGCATTTGTAGTTAGGTAATCCGACGATCATGATATGTTCTCAACAGAGTGATCCGACAGTTCATATTCTCCTTGATCTTAATGACTACATTGATCCATGGCTTAACAACCAATTGGTACATGATCTCTATTTAAAGATTATGAAGAGTTATTTGTCGATGATCGATTGTGCAAAACACTCTTGTAAATTTCTCTATAATATTTTCTTTTGCATTAATAAATTGCTTCAAGTGGCCACATTGGTTGGGGTCGTGGATGTTTCTCCACAGGGGTTTTATCATATAAAAATATCAGTGTATTGATCTTTGGTCTAGTTGTGTGAGTCTTTACTGAAGGTGTTCGTCCTTTGTTGGAATACCTGTGTTGTCAAACATGGTATCATAGCACATTTGAAGACCTGCTCTCGTTGTAGATCAAGATCGTGAAGTTGTGTTGCTGCATCTCTCGTTTTTTCCATTTTCGTACATTTATAGGCTAAGAGGACCATTCCATTACATCTGAAGTGTTCGTTTTAGTTAGGAACGTCTTTTATTCTGCTCGAAAAGGTTTTTGTTTGCCCAAGATACAACCATTTTAGTCAAATTCGGAGGTATAAACCCTGAATAGGCCCTTTTAAAGTTTTTAAAGAGATAATATTTTGGTTTTATTTTGGTTTTCTGTTTTTTATTTCTAGGTTGCTACTATTTTTTATCTATATATGCTCTTTGCCCTATGCCCTGTGTGATCTCAGCAAATCAGAAACAAAGCGGAAAGGGTTTTCATGTTTGTGTATGCTCTTTACCATGCGCTTTGTGCGATTTCAACAAATAAAAAAGAGAAGGAAAACTTACATTTTTCGTGTCAGCTAATCGAGATTTAACTCTTGTTGTCATCGAGAACCAAACAATTTTTCTTGTGTGAAAATAGTTTTTTATGAGCACGCTCTCCAAGGCCATCTTCCACAACAACAACGCCACCTCCAATCCTCCTTGTGAACAATATGATATGTTTTGCACTAGCTCACTTAGTTAAAAGTTGTTTTATTAAGTAAGAGGTCTTGAGTTCAAATCTTTTTTTTGTTACTTTTAAAAAACAAATTACGCATCCATGGTAAAGTGTATTTTTCTTAAATTATAAAAGTGAATCATTATAAGTAGTTTTAATATTTAAAGTTATTTATTTTGCATGCAACTTTCATTTATAAAGTAACTTCATTGTAAAAGTGATCCCCACTTATTCTATAATAGTGAGTCACTTCATAAACAACTTGTTTGTAAAAGTGAGATTATTAGGAGGGATATCACTGCGTGGACCAACTTCTACTTGTCATATGATTCTTTGGTTACCGTTTATGCATTTTTTTAAAAAGACATAACTTTCACATCTAAAGTCTATTTTCAATGTCGTTTTTTTAAACGACTTATTTTTCCGAGAGCATTCTATCTAGACAATCAATTTCATATTTTAAATCCATATTCTGTGCACATTTAATATGGCTTCTCCCAACGATATTTTGCTTACTAGTACCAACTCCTTCTCATGGAAATCCCATATGGAATATTTATTAAGAAGTAAAGGATTGTACCAGATTACCTTGGGAAAAGAACAAGAACTCATTGATGATGAAAAGTATGCTAAATGGGTTAATAGGAATGGCGAAGCACGATGACTAATCATAATGTCCATCTCTCTTGATTTAAGGTTTCACCTTCAAGTAATTGAGAGCCCAGATAAAGCTTTGGAAAAACTTGAAGTTGTGTTTGGTAAACACAATATTATTCGAGCTCACCAGTTGGAAAATCAGTTAATGACTTTAAGTCCAAATGATTTTCCTTGCATTGAAGATTATTTATCTAAGTTCAAAACGCTTAAACTTTTGTATATAGAATGCCAACTAAATTTGAAGGAAAATAAATGCATATATGTTATTCTCTTTCAGCTTGGTAGTGCATATTTTATTTTTGTATCTACCTTTTATGCTACTAGAAAAGATCTAGGGAGTGCTTATAAAGAACCCTCTCTTGAGTCCTTTTGTGATGCTCTAATTCGAGAGCGAGATAAGCTTGCACAACTTGGACTAATCAATAGTGCATGTACATCCAACAAACCCTTAGTGTCATACTAGAAAGATAGATCCAAGAATCCCAACAAGCAACATCCTCGCCACAATAAACAACAAAAAAAAAAGTTCTCAAAACCTCTCCTCCAGCTTCTGCTCGTAACGGTGACAAATAAGTAATATCTAAAAATAAAAAAATTGACAAACATTGCAACTTTTGTGGGAAAGATGGTCATGTGGAGTCCAAATGTTTTGAGATGGAAGCTTTAGAAGCAACGATGAAGAAACACAACATCAATATTGATTCTTCTTCTTCTAAATCTTCTTCTCATGGACATGCACTTTCTACTTTTGGGTTCTCCTTCAATGCAACTTCTACTTCTTCTTCTGATGAGTGGCTTATCATATGGTTAAGGATAAAGCCATATTTTCTGCTCTTAATGAATGTCACACTAAGAACATATTTGTTGGTGATGATAGATCTCTTAGTGTTGTAGGGTCTGGAACATTGCAGGTAGATAATGGTCATTTCAATGTTGTATTATGTGTTCCAAGTCTTTCCTGCAACCTTCTATTTGTATATCAAATCACTCATTCGGGTGAAAGTAAAACCATAGATTTTTCACCTCACCAAGTTGCAATAAAGGATTTAAAAGATCCTAAGCATGTTTTTGCAACTGAAATTGTTGATGATATTACCAAGTTGTATAAGTTTGACAACTTTGGATTATCATCTTTTCCATCATTTTTTGTTGGTCATAGTGATGAATTGAACAAACTTTAGCATGAGTGGTTTGGTCATCTAAATTATCGCTCATTGCAACAAATATGTAATCAATTGATGGTGACTGGTCTTCCTCTTGTTTCTTACAGAGATGATGTTTGCGTCGGTTGTGTTCTCTGTAAACATCATTGGGACAGTTTTGAAAAACTCTTCCCACGCATCGACCTCTTTGCAGCTTGTTCACAGTGACTTGTGTGATCCATTTTTTTCTCCTTCTCTCATTCTTTTACTAGGTGCAAGTATTTCTTAACTTGCATTGATGAATTTACCGGACGCACTTGGGTTTACTTCTTAAAACTTAAGAATGAAGTGTTTGACAAGTTTTTGGCCTACAAGGCCCTTGTAGAAAAGCAATCCGATCATCAACTTCAAAGGTTAAGAACGAATAATGGAGGCGAATACGTGAATAACAATATTACAAGTTACTGCACTGCACATGGCATCCATATGCAACACATTGTTTTATAAACACCACAACAAAATGGTGTTGTTGAGAGAAAGAATCAAACATTAAAATAAATGGCTAATTGTATGATCCAGTCTAAGGGATTAAGTCTTAATTATTGGGCAAAATCCATTAACTGTGCACATTACATAGTAAATCACACTCTCACAAAATCTCTAAAAAATATAGCACAAGGAAAATCATGGAATAAAATTAAGTCAGATGTAAACCACTTATGTGTATTTGGAAGTGTAACATGGGCTCACATCCCTGATGAGAAAATGAAAACTTTACAACCTAAAAGTGAGAAGTGTATCTTTGTTGGATATTCTGAAGATGTCAAAGGTTACAAAATTCTTCAACCTCATTATAATGAAATTATTATTAGAAAAGACGTTAAATTTGATGAAAATATCTCGGCATGTGAGCCTAATTCAACGTTTGTGTTTTATTCGACATGTGAGCCATATTCGACATCTGTGATATCCTCTGTTCCTATTTTGGTTTCTTTTTCTTCAGATGATGACAATAAGGATGAAACTCCACCTTCGTTTGTTCACCTTCCTCCAAATGAATCCATTGAACATGAACCCGCACCAATACCACATAATCCCAGATGGGTCCATTCAACTCGATAAGCAACTGGTGATCTTGTTGGTGATCCTTCAGATCAACGTCGAACATGTTCACAATTGCAACAAGTCTTTTCTTTTTTGACTCAAGTTTCAGAGACTCGTGATCCAAAGACATTTGCAGAAGCTTCGGGTCATTTTGATTGGGATAAAACAATGAATGAAGAGTATCGTTCTTTAATGGAAAACAATACTTGGGATCTTGTACCTTTTCCAAAAGGAAGAAAACTTGTCATATGTAAATGGGTGTACAAAACTAAGTATGCATCCGATGGAAGTGTTGAAAGACACAAGGTCTGGTTAGTTGCCAAAGGGTTCCTTCAGGTTGAAGGCATTGACTATAATGAAACATTTTCCCCTGTAACCAAAATGAATTCCATATGCCTTGTTCTTGTCCTTCTAGCCTCACATAAATGGGAGGTCTATCAGATGGATGCCAAATCTTCCTTCTTGCATGGATATTTGCAAGAAGAAATCTACATGGAACAACCTCTTGGCTATGTCCAGAATGAATCCAACCTTGTTTGTTGTCTTAAGAAATCTCTTTATGGTCTTAAGCAAGCTCCCCGAGCTTGGTATGCCAAAATGGACAACTTTCTTCTTGATATCGGTTTTCTAGATGTCATTCTGACCTTAATGTATATACCAAAAAAGTAGGAAGCCATATCATAATCCTTGTTTTTTATCTTGATGACCTTATCCTCATTGATAGTGACCCCAAACTTTTAAACCATGTGAAAACCAACCTTAAGAAGAAATTTGAAATCACCGACGTAGGCTATTTACACTATTTCCTTGGCCTCCAAGTATTGCAAAGCAAAGAATGGATTTTTCAGTAAAAGAATGGAAAAGATACAATGGAAAATACAAACATTACACAGAGATTTTTCCCCTGTAAACCCAAACCGGGAAAACCAACATATTCTGTATTCATTCATAGTGATACATTGTTTACAATACAATATACATATATGAACCATCGGCATCCAAAACCCTAACCCAATGACCTGGATTAGTCAGCGACACTAATTCCTTAACCGAAAATAGAAAACCATCGGCAAAAAACCATGTGCCAAAAAACACACGAAAATTGAGGCAACATGAAAAATAAGGAAAAAATGAGACATGTTTCCCGAGGCAAAAAAAAAATCTTGGGAGTGCTACCCCCAAACCCCCCTGTGCGTCCAACGCAACACAGACACTACTACTCGGGAAAAGAATATAACACATACCCAACATACATGAACTCATAAGCATAGTGTTGAACTCTTCCTTTCATGAGCAATTACCATCCCTATTAACAGTCTAGTATTTTCACCATGAGATATATAATATTGATTTTGAAAAACATCACCATGTGGAATTCAAAAGAGGAATCTAAAACTACCTAGATCTTGGAATGTAGGTTTCCACAGTTAATCATAACATTATACAAATTTCTAGATGCAAACGGTGTATGTGGTGTTTTGGACGTTTCAAAACTAAATACGCAATTCACATCTAAAAAATTATAGCATACCTAGATCTTGGAAAATGATTATGTCCATGAAATATCCCTTGATCATTGTGCAGAGCAGCTATAAAAATGAAAAATCAAGGTTATGTTTAAGCTTTTCCCTTGCATACTATGCACACGATCAAAAATAAATGTGTGCTCTTCCTATGTTGATTAGTCAAGCTTGATTACTCATGAAAAGCCCAATGGACCGCATTTATGGAAGCATATATGTTGATTGGGTCAAGCTTGCTCATTGTGAACATCTTCCTATGATAATTGGGTTGATCATTGAGCACATTATTCTATGATGATTTTTTTTATCTTCATCACTATTGTGCACATGGCATGCTTAATTTTATGGGATTCCTAAAGTAAAGTAATGGATCACATTAATGATACAAAACCCTAAGAAGCATCGCGATGCTATTTAAGATATTTTCCATATGGGTGAAGGATATTTTGGTTGGAGATAAAGTTATGCTAGAGAAAATGTGGGTGTGAGTGCCGCACTTTGTTCTTAAATTTTTGAAGAACAAGAAACCCCATCAAGCCAAAGAGAGAATGAATCGTAGAAGTTATGAAGTTAGGAGAACACTTCTTCATATAAGGTAACATATGTATTTGGTATTTGATTAATAAAATTATTCTCTTCCCCCCACCCCTAGTGTTGTGTTAATGCTATTTGATTTACTTAATTTTCTTTTAATCTAATATAGATTTAGGGTTTTAATGTCTTGTAATCAATTGAAAGCTAAATCTTTAACATGTCGAATGTGAGAAGTGGTTTTTTCTTTTTGTTGTGTAGGACCATCTTTGATATCATTGGTGCCTCATAATCTCTTCTCCTTGTCTTGTACATCAAATTAAGGTACAACTTGTGAAGACTTTGGAGCAAGATCACATCTCTCTTATTTCTCTAAAAATATTAATTTTGATTTGCCACTAAGTGACAAAATAGTCATTTTCTTATTGGGGTAGACTAGGCTTTATTGGTTTGTTTACTAGGTTACCAATCTCTTATCTAGTTTATTTTAAATATCACATTGCTAGATTGTCCCTTAAACATAATGGTGACTCAATTGGGTTTGATCTTATGACCTATTTCCAAAATCATCCTTTTTTAGATCAATTTTGGGTTTTTACATGCTTGATTGGAAGTTTATTCTTGCTCTTTGGTATCCCTTTTCCCATTATATATGCGATAGTCATGGGCTATTTTTTCATCCTAGATTTTACCCCTTGTTGCTCTCATGTTTTTTTAGTTTTTACTAATGCACACATGATTGTCTAGGTTTACGTTCACATCTTTTTGCACAATATATTTTCAAGATTACTATATACTACATAATCAATAACATATGCACACCCTTATGCCCAATCCTAGACCTATGCACACACCCTCTACTATGTGTGCATTCTTATGAGGACCCAAAACCATGCACCACACCCTCTACTATGTGTGCATTCTTGTGAGGACCCAAAACCATGCACCCCACACCAAATCTTGTTTGCACCCTTCTCAAGATTCATAGGGCCTTTTTGTCATGATTCGATCATTGTTTTTTGGCCCACACTTCATCTTCTTCTTTTTTTTAACTTTTTCAATTTACTTTTTTGATTAAGTTTTAAGGACAAAAAAGTTCATAGTAGTATTTATTTTCAATGCATTATGTGTCCTCCTCTTTTTCTTTTGTTTAGGGTAGCTTTTTCCTCTTTTTTGCTTGCTTGTTATTATTTGGAGTTGGTGAATTTTTAATACTTGCTCCTCTTTCATTGATTTCATTTCAATAAATGCAAATGAAAACAAAATCAAAGAAATTACTTCTTTTGTAGTACTTTTATTTTTCATGCTATTTACATTTTCTGAGATCCACTAAGCACAAGAACCATATCACTCAAAATAAGTTGTTTATTCCTTGTTGGCTCATGGCCCTTGCTTGGCATCAATAATGCAACAAAGTGCAATAAACACAACGCCAACCATATCAATAAACTCAACTCTAAAATAACCACATAACATGCTAAAATAAACCCATATTTGCTTCCTTTTTTTTACATCAACAGTTAGAAGAGTCTTTTGTTTAGATTAGGAGGGTGGTTTTAACTCCCAACACTATCATTGGTGTAGACTGTGTTGTTGAGAAACATGAAGTTTATAAATCCTAACATCATTGATGTATACCATATTGTTGAGGAAGATGAAGTTTATAAATCTTAACATCATTGATGTAGACTGTATTGCTTAAGAACATGAAATTCATAAATCCTTATTCCAAGCATTGTAAGATGTTTTTACATCATCCTATAAAGAAATGTGGCCTAGATCCACATATATTGGAAAAAACATATTAACGTAAAAAGAAATAACATATTAACCTAAAAATAACTTTGTCAACAGAAAGATCCTATACACCCTATTAAAGTTCCCAATATTAAAGCTAAGATCAAATTATTATTGAATGTAGATTTCATTT
This sequence comes from Picea sitchensis, assembly GCA_010110895.2. Classification (NCBI taxonomy): domain Eukaryota; kingdom Viridiplantae; phylum Streptophyta; class Pinopsida; order Pinales; family Pinaceae; genus Picea; species Picea sitchensis. Next base: position 19,818 of record SNQJ01S0024887.1, read on the forward strand.
ATCTAATTTCTTATATAGAGTGCTTTCAAATCTTGTCCACGTTGACAAAAAAAAATAGAAGAACATATAGGTAATTGTATAGATTTCATCATCTAAACAATGCTTGTCCTAAGGATAACTTTACAATGCCTTTTATTGAGCATATTATTGATGCTTACACTAATCACATGAGGTTATTTCCTTCTTGGATGGATTTTATAGATAAAATCAAAATTAAGATCTATGAACCTAATAAAAAAAANTCTTTCATTGATTTCATTTCAATAAATGCAAATGAAAACAAAATCAAAGAAATTACTTCTTTTGTAGTACTTTTATTTTTCATGCTATTTACATTTTCTGAGATCCACTAAGCACAAGAACCATATCACTCAAAATAAGTTGTTTATTCCTTGTTGGCTCATGGCCCTTGCTTGGCATCAATAATGCAACAAAGTGCAATAAACACAACGCCAACCATATCAATAAACTCAACTCTAAAATAACCACATAACATGCTAAAATAAACCCATATTTGCTTCCTTTTTTTTACATCAACAGTTAGAAGAGTCTTTTGTTTAGATTAGGAGGGTGGTTTTAACTCCCAACACTATCATTGGTGTAGACTGTGTTGTTGAGAAACATGAAGTTTATAAATCCTAACATCATTGATGTATACCATATTGTTGAGGAAGATGAAGTTTATAAATCTTAACATCATTGATGTAGACTGTATTGCTTAAGAACATGAAATTCATAAATCCTTATTCCAAGCATTGTAAGATGTTTTTACATCATCCTATAAAGAAATGTGGCCTAGATCCACATATATTGGAAAAAACATATTAACGTAAAAAGAAATAACATATTAACCTAAAAATAACTTTGTCAACAGAAAGATCCTATACACCCTATTAAAGTTCCCAATATTAAAGCTAAGATCAAATTATTATTGAATGTAGATTTCATTTATCTAATTTCTTATATAGAGTGCTTTCAAATCTTGTCCACGTTGACAAAAAAAAATAGAAGAACATATAGGTAATTGTATAGATTTCATCATCTAAACAATGCTTGTCCTAAGGATAACTTTACAATGCCTTTTATTGAGCATATTATTGATGCTTACACTAATCACATGAGGTTATTTCCTTCTTGGATGGATTTTATAGATAAAATCAAAATTAAGATCTATGAACCTAATAAAAAAAAAAGACTTCTTTCACTACACCTTAGGGTGCACTTGTTTATAATATCATGCCACTTTACCTTAAAAATGATCAAAATTAAGATCTATGAACCTAATAAAAAAAAAGACTTCTTTCACTACACCTTAGGGTGCACTTGTTTATAATATCATGCCACTTTACCTTAAAAATGATGGAGACACTTTTCAGTGGGTCGTGTCCTATGCATGTCATCATATGATGGAGAAATATTTTCCTTATTTGGATGATCTTACTACTCAATCTAAATAAAAGGAAAAACGACTTACATATTTACGGTTCATTTTTTCACATTTTCATAAATCCAATATTTGACTCAATCCACTCAAGTGTGTATTTTGTGTTAGTGGTCAACACCTTCTAGGATTAACTACTTTTAGCCTAAAGATCATTGTGGATACTCTAAAAGTTAAGATCATTGTGTTGATTATCTCGTTTGCATACCCTTTGGCAGGTACAAAGCATGCAAATGAAATCTAAATTCTTACTACGTTTCATTCCAATCTATGTGAATAAAGTTCATGGTTTCTTGTATATTCTATGTCAATGTGGTTAAATTGTCTGGGATGAAAAAAATAAACAATATTTTGAATGTTTAAAGTTTCTCTTACATTGGCTCACTTCTTACATCCTCTGGATTTTGATCATGACTTTCTTCTATATGCTTCCACTTCATAATTTTCCACTATAGGTGTCTTAACTCTGGAATATCATGATAAAATTGAATGTATTATTTATTATGTAATTTTTAAGAACATTTATGGGCATGAAATACGATATAACCAAAATGGGAAGTTTTCCCTCACTATTGTCTTTGTGGTGTATATACTTTGAAACTATATTCCCCTTAGGACTACCAAAATTATAGAGAAGTCAAACCCTATGTAATACATGTTAAGTTAATGAATACCTCATGGAAAATCTAGATATTGAATTATTTTTTAGCAATAATTCAAATTGGAATTTTCTAATTCTAAGTCCAAGAAATATCTTGTTTTGGTTAATTTTATTTCAAAGCTACCTTTGGATTTTGGGGACCACCAAGTTGATTATTCTCTTAGAGATGATCATTATTCCTTATTTCCACTAGCAATCCCTAGTACAAAGACAATTTAATTTTTTTTTGAGACTCAAAATTTTAGACCTCACTTCTCTCATAATGATCATCATCAAATTCACCAACAAGCTCCTCCCTACTTTATCAACAATACCCTTTATTATCAAGGAGTCAATTGCATTTTGTGACAATACTTGGGCCTTAAGAGGTTGTTCTATTATGAACAACTGTCATAGAAGTGCATTGTGTGTTTTAAACCTTTTATAGTAATGCAATGCACATAAAGAATTAAAAAAAACAGAAATGAACACAATTGCAATCACACATATTCATAGATATTTACCCTGAAAACCTAAATTGGGAAAACCAACGAGTTGTTTGGAGCTGCACCTATAATTATAATTCATCATAATCCAACTTCATTGTTTACAATACAATATATAGGATCTTGTGGCATTCAAAACCTTAATCGATTGAATTGGATTAGACTACAACCCTAATTACTCAACCAAAATTAGAAAACCATGGGCTCTAATACCATGCACCACTAAACCGCCAAAGGGAAAAAACTGCCCCCACCAAAGGAAAAAAATGCCTAAATAATTGGCGAATAAACCCCCAATTTTTTTATTATCAGGGGCTCCACCCCCGAGACCCCCAATAAAGGGATCTACAATCATGTAAATAATATAACACATACCCAACATTCTCCAGCTTGTTGTTTTCTTTGCATACATGGGGCACTAGATTTCATGATTAACAGTCCAAGGCAGAAATGCCCATTGATTCTCTACACCAAAATAAATTCTCAGTGCTCACAAATTTTGTTAATGAATTTGCAATATTCTCCAAAGTATCCACCTTATCCAACAACACCTTCTTCTCTTCAACCATGTCTGAAAAAATATACTAAACATCCATACGATTTGTCTTAAAATGATAAGTTGGGTTCCTCTCTAGGAAGATTTCACTATGGATATCACAATATATCCTTACAGTCTGTTGTACCAACCCAATACCTGCCACAATATTTGTAATCATATTGCTTCCTTGCTTGCATGAGTAGCTACCATGTATTCAACTTTTGTAGTTGAGAGTGCCACTACAGATTGTGTTTTTCTCATTTAACCAATTTATTGTCTTTTGCTCATCTAATTGATTTATCCTCCAAGTAGGTTAAACAAAAACCCAACTATAGATCTTCTACGATCAAGATCTCCAACCCAGTCTACATCAACAAAGTTGTGTATGTCCAACACTCTATCCAATCCTATTCTACCTTCATAGCACAATCCATAACTATAAGTGCCACTCAAATACCTAAAACCCCCCTTTAATGTTGTCCAATGCTCCTTTCTTGGTTTGGCATACACCTACTCAAAACTCCCACCACATGTGCAATGTTTGTTCTAGTACATACAATTGCGTACATCAAACTACCAACCGCACAAGCATACAGAACACAATACATGTCCTCTTCCTCTTTGTGTGTCTTGGGACACTGATCTACAGATAAATTTACATCTACAAGAATATGGACCTTGATCAATATGCATTCCTACATATTAAACCTATGAAATATTGACTCAACATATTTTCTTCGATTCAACCATAGTTTCCTATTTTCTCGATCTCTTTTTATTTCCATGCCTAAAATAAATTTTGCGGCACTAATGCATTTCATGTCAAATTTAGACAACTATTTTTTCACATCTTGGATAATTTCCTTTTCGTTTCCTATCAGCAACATATGATCCACATACAAGACCAAATAGATAAGATGATCTCCTATTGATTTAAAATACACATAGTGATCGACTTTGCTCCTTGTGAAGCCAAGTCTCAATACTTATGTATCAAATTTTTGATACCACATCCTTGGTGATTACTTTAACCCATACATGGAATTTTCCAAGTTGCATACCAACCCTTTATTTCCCTTCACTGTAAATCCTTCTAGTTGTTTCATGTATATTTCTTCTTCCAGATCCCCATGTAAGAATGTTGTCTTCACATCCATTGTCTCTACTTCAAAATGAAAAGCAACAACAATAGATAAAATAAATCTAATAGAGGTTAACTTGGAAATAGGATAAAAAAATTCACCAAAGTCAATTCCCTCTACCTAGGAATAACCTTTTGTTAATAACCGATCTTTATATTTATCAACTTTTCCTTTTGCATTCAACTTCTTCTTAAACACCCATTTGTTTCCAATGGACTTTCTTCCATTCAACAAATCCACTAGATCTCAAGCCTCATTCTTGTCCAAGGCCGCTATTTCTTTAACCATGGTCTTTTCCCAAAGTTTTACATCCTTTGAATCCACTTCCTCCCTAATAGTTCTAGGATCATCATCAGTAATAAACAAAGCAAAATTTGAACGAAAATAAGGTGGAGTATACCTTTCCAATTTCCTTCTATCCCAAACCGATCTCGTCAATACTAGAGTATGAGGCTCTTCTTCTTCTTATTCATGTTCTTCTATAGAGTATGATTCATTATCCTTCAATTCAAACTCTATTTTCTCTAGTTATTCTTCCCTTGGTAGGACTTCTTGTTTGACATCTTTGAATTATCTAAATACCCCATATCGGCTATACAATACCTTCTTAGTTTTTGGGTTCCAAATCTTATAACCTTTTAGACCATCTTTATAGCCAATAAATATACATTTTTCATCCTTTTTATCCATCTTACTCATGTTTTCTTTTGAAACATGTACATACGAATCACAACCAAACACCCTAACATGTGTAAGAGAGGGCTTCTTTCCATTCCATATCTCATGTAGAGTCTTGTCATCCAACGCTGATGAAAGTGATCGATTTACCAAGTAACAAGTGATATTTGTTGCCTCTGCCCATAATTCTTGTTCTAACTCGACACCATTGATCATTCTCCTTGATTTTTCCATCAACTTCATGTTCATCCTTATGCAAGTCCATTCTTCTAAGGGGTGTATGGAGTAGTCATCTACCTTATATACCACACATTTTATAAAATTCCTTGAATTCATTCCTACATAATTCTCCACCATTATTCATCATCAACACCTTAATTTTCTTCTATGTCTGATTTTCCACAGGAGCCTTAAACTGTTTAAATTTGTCAAAGACTTCATATTTCTTCTCAAGGAAATAAATTAATGTATTTCTTGAGAATTCATATATGAATGAGACATAGTACATAAATTTATGCAGTGATGGAACAAACATGGGTCCAAACACATCATTGTGCACCAACTGTAATACTCCCCCTGCCCTCATAGCGTCATAGGGGGATCTTACCCTATTCTACTTACCATATAAGCAATGTTCATAGAAATCAAAATCCAGAGATAAATTGGACACACCTTCAACCATACCTTTATCGTGTAGTACTCAAAGGCCTTTCTCTCTGTTATGTCCCGATCTTTGCTGCCACAACATTGTCTTTTCTCCAGAGACTGTATGAGATTTTCCTTATTCAGACCCAATCTTAGGAACAATGGAATTGTTTCAACTGTCACTAATAGTGAATCTCAACAACTTATACAGAGTTCCAATCCGAACTACCCTTAGCAACACCATTTCTCCTCGAACCATCCTATAGGTTTATTTTTCAAACACTGTTTTTACATCTGCATTGTTCATCTTGCTTACAAAAATCAAATTCTTGTACAATCATGGGATGTGCAGAACACCATGGAGTGTTCTAATCCTAATGTCCATGAGATTCAAATTGACTTGTCCTCATCCTACAATTTTGGTTTTCAAGTCATCTCCTAAAAAAACATCACCCCCATCATATTTTTCATACTCGCAAAACCACTCTTTGTGAGAAGTCATATGAAAGGATGCACTTGAGTCGACCAACCATGCCTCATGATCCGCATGTGTTCTTGAAGTATCCAAGTACTCATCCCCTCCTTCATCTATGGAGGTTTTAGATTCTTTATAAGGATCATCATCAAATTCCTTCCCTCTCTCAACACTTTTAGATCTATAGTGTTTCTTGCAATGCCATTCTTTTCCACATCTCCAACATACCTTTACAAATTTTCCTGGAGATTTAGATCTTCCTATAGATTTAGATCTTCCACTTGAGGACTTATTTTTATTTCTTTCTTGGGAGCGTCCTCTTACAAATAAGGCATATGTGCTCTGTCCTTCCATGTATTTCTGCCTCATCCCCGATGATACCACATCATCGAATCTTAAATTAGTTGCATTATTTCCTATGGCTACAACCATACTATCCCAAAAGTATACTAAAGAGAAAAATAAACCAATACACTTATCTTTATCAAAAATATTAATGTCAACAGACAATAACTGACTTACCACAATATTGAAGGTATTTATATGCTCTGTCATTGAGTCTCCATGTTTCATCATCTTCCGCATGAGAAATTTGTTTAAAAGGGACTTAGACTAATACAAATCCCCTAAGTTATCACATAATGCCTTGGATGTAGCTTCCCTTGACACATTCAGTAATACTAAATATGAGAGAAACACCTGGATTGTGCTCTTTGCCTTCTTATCCAACTTTTTCCAGTCTTCTATTGACATTCCCATAGGTGCAGATCCCAGATCCACAATGATCCATTGATCTTTGTATACCAAAATATCTTCCATCTTGAGCTTCCACAACTCAAAACTTTTCCCGTTAAATTTTCCGATCTCTATTTTTGAACTACTCACCATTTATTTTCACCACAAGAATCGATACCATAGAGCTCCCACGGTAACAAGGTTTATCACATACCAGAGCCAAACCCTTAGCCACAAAGGCATCCCCCTAAAGCCAAAAATTCCTCTGATACCAAATGTAAGTTTTAAACCTTTTACAGTAATGCAATGCACACACTAATTTAAAAAAAAAATAGAAAAAAACACCATTGCAATCACACATATACACAAATATTTACCCTAGAAACCGAAACCGGGAAAACCAACAACTTGTTTAGAGTCACACTTGTAATTCTTATTCATCATAATCCAAATTCATTGCTTACAATAATATATATATATATATATATATATATATATATATGATCTTGTGGCATCCAAAACCTCTAATACAATGACCCAAATTTGAATACAACCCCAATTCCTTAACTGGAATTAGAAAACCATGGGCTCAAATACCATGCACCACTAAACCACCAAAGACAAAAACCCACCCCCACCAAAGGCAAAAAAATTCCCAAACAATTGGCAAATAAACCCCTAATAACGGGACCTGGAGTCATGCAAAGAATATAACACATACCCAACAACATGCACGTGGTGGTAATTTGTCCAGAGTGGTTATTATGCAAAAAATCCTTTAGGTAGTATAATGATTGGTCTTCACTTTTTCATGATTGTGTGATTGTTGTTCAATGTTATGAATCCTTCCAAATATTTTCTCATAAGACTCAAGCACCTCCTTTCCCCCTTCATTTGATCATCTCCTTTGAGACCTTTTAAAGTGAGGAATTGGATTTATGGAGTTTCATCCACCATTGAGTAATGTGCATCATTATATCATCATGGCAACTGACTATTTCACAAAATGGGTTGAATCCATACAACCTTTCCGCAATGATTCCCATACATTGATACTCTTTCTTTTCAAGCATGTTATAATCAGGCTTGTTGTGCCTAACTAAGTTTGTCTTGGATAATAAAAATAAATTCAAAATAAGATGGTGAATGCCTTAACCACTATATTGGGTTTCAAACATGAATATGTTATCCCCTACTATCTACAAGAAAATGTATTGTCAATAAGTTTTTTAAAACCATGCTTCAATAGTATGTAAACAAACAAAAATCTAATTTACACACCATTTTGTATTATCAACCCACTGAAGTAAAAATAAAATCTAATTGCATATCAATTGGAAACAACACAACTAAATAAGACAACCTAATCAAAATAATCCTATGAAATGATTTACAATACCAAACCAAATTAGTTGGTAGCTAATTCCAACTAATATCTTTTATAATATAACCTTTATTAATTGGAGAATAATTCTAACTAATAATATATTTTTTCCAACCAATATTAGTTGACAAATAATTCCAACTATTATTATTATTTCTCATTTATGGTTTGTTGATTCAAAATACGATGTATTTTCCTAGGTCACATTATGTCCACGAATTGGATAATAATAGCCATATAATTCCATATGTGGCATAAACCAAGAATTTGTTTATGCTTCATAATATTGTGAAAAGTGTACCATGTTTTAAACTAATGAGACAACATATGTCGTGTATTTAACCGAGCAACAAATAGGAAACCCTTTTCAATATAAAGACCAAGGAATATTGTTGCACCACAAATGTAAGATAAAGGTTGTCCACAAAAATGGCCACAATTTTGTAAGAGCAATGATCTAAGAGGGCATAAATTCTACTATAGCAATCCAAGGTGCTAAAAAAGGGGCTTGTTAGAAATGGAATCAAATGCATAATCATTTAAAGAGGTTTCCATGTGAGTATCATCCAATCACAACATGCTTCATATCTAGGAGATGAAAGGATTCAATAAAAACCTAATTCAATGCATTTTTCTCATAGTTAATTTTAGGGATCATTCGAAGAACACATAGAAAGGGTGTATGCATTTAATGGAGACAATGGGGTTGTCCAAGAGATAATGTAGTATCAAGATGAAGAATAAATGGTTATTTGTCCATATGGTCAATAACTAAAGAAAGTTTAAAATAATGAATAAGACTCATGAATTGAAGGGAAAGTCGATAAAAGCAAGAAACTACAAAAATGAAAGGTATTGGTTTTAAGACAAAGAAAGAGGTTCTTCTTCATCAATGGAACTCATAAGTGAAGATCAATGTTGACCATGTAAAATGAGCTCTTGGCAATGTACTTTGCTATGTTAGAGGATAAAATAATGGTTTAAATTATAACACAATTGTTCTTCTTTTGACATGGTCAAAGATTGTCAATCTATTAATAGTCTATTTAAGTGATAAAAATAAGAAATAGTTGGATCCTTTGGATTTGGAACCCATGTATTATTTCTTTGATATTTGATTAATTGATAATTATTTTATGTTCTTTTGTGCCCTCCAAGTTATTTATTGTCAATCTATTAATAGTCTATTTAAGTGATCAAAATAAGAAATAGTTGGATCCTTTGGATTTAGAACCCATGTATTATTTCTTTGATATTTGATTAATTGATAATTATTCTATGCTCTTTTGTGCTCTCCAAGTTATTTTTTTATTATGTAGGTTGATCTAAATGTAATATGTTGCAATTGCATTTTTTTTTATGAGGATTAACTAAAGACTTCTTTGTCGTGGACTTATTTTGTCCCTGTGTTTTAAGAATTCATTACAAATAGGATTATTATTCAATTGTAAGTAGTCTATTTGTTTTTGTTTGTAAAAATAGTTGAATTCCATAGTTTATCAGTCCTTGTTGTTATGTTAGAAGCTCTATGTAATGAATTATTCATTTGATTCATTCACTTGGATCTACAAAAATTGTAGCTATTTGAGAATTATATCCACTTATGTTTGGAATTTCCCTTCTATAATTTAGAGTAAGAAGTGAGATACTTGATCTATTAGGGTTTATTTAAAATGGGATAATTTATCATATTTCTTTGTCCATATAAAGTCGAGCCTCTTAGTATAAATAATTGACTCCATTTCCGAATTGATAAGCATTAGTCATGATAATATTCAACCACTATATTTAAATTATTCTCTTGTATTGTTATTTTTCCTATTGAATACTTTAGTACTTTGAGTTGTAATGATAGGTTCAAGCTTGTGTTAGGGAAGCGCCCCTTGAGATAGAAATGAGCTACTCATAATCAAGAGGAGTGGATGTTGTGGTGACAGTGAGAAACACTCCTACATATCATTAAAGTTGTCTCGATTGGTATTAAGGACTTCATATTGTGTAATGAAGTTTTGGGAGATAACAATTAGCACCATTGTCGAGGCTAAAATCTAGTGTTTTATTTTTAGTTTCAAAGTCATCAAAGTGTGAGAATCAAGATAAAGATAAAAATATGAGTATTTTTAGGATAAATACATCATGAAATTAAAGGATTTAGACACAAGGACCCTTCTAGAAGTGCAGTTGATAGCAATAAAGCAAAAAATCATAGAATCAAATAGATCGAGAAGCTACATTAATGACATACCTTTCGTTGAGGAAAAGTTGCCAATTACAAGGGACATGGTTGCACAAGCCATGTATAATCTCATAAAAAAGCCAAATGATCCTAGAATGAACAAAGATTATCAACATATTCAAAATCTTGAGGAAACTAGTAAAATGGTAATTAAGTGTTTTAGTACAAATGCAATTGTGAAGATAAATTCACAGTCAAAGACTAGATATAGTCATGAAAAACATAACATTGCACCATCACTACAACATACGGAAAAAAAAGCAATGAAAATCAGGTATGTCAAATGATGATAATTTTGATTTTGATTTAGTTTAAGAGATTTCAAAGGTGAAAACCTAGATACCATTGATATAAGTGCTCAATATTCTATCCTAAAGAGATAAACTTATGAGATTGTTGAATGATGAAGAAGAGTCAATTGGATACAAACTCAATTTATTTAGGGATGAATCAAGAAACTAAATATAGGAATCATTCACCTTTCTATGTTCATTTGATGTGTTATGACATGATTTTGCACAATTGTATACTTGAGTTCAGAGCATCAACCAATGTTATTCCTTTGAGAATCATGAAATAGTTGGGCCTTAATATTACAAGCCATATAAGAATGTTTTTTCCATGGATTCTAGAGAGGTCAAAATGTATGGAATCGTTAAAGGATTATAGGTTAGGATGGAATCTTATCTTGATATAAGCTTTACAATGGATGTTGTAGTGATTAATGCTCCTTATTCTTAATGAATTTGTTGAGGGAAAGATGGATTCCCAATTCTCAACAATAGGGATTAAACCTAAGGAAGAGGCCCAATTAGACTCTTCCCTATTTGGGATGGACTAATCCTTCATGTTAATGGTCTGACAATTGTTCAATGTGATTTATGAATTAGTTCAAAAGTTTCCTTCCATTCTTTTTATGTTTTTAAAATTTATATATTTAATGCAAGAAATAAAACTAATCTAAATAGTTTTAGGAAATCTATTACTAAAAGATAACCTTCACGAACAATAAATGAAAATGACATGTAGATTTTAATTCTCTAAGAACTAATTTTCCTAAGAAGTATTATTGCAAGATAACCTTTAGGAAACATAAACTATTATGATGTAGAAAGAGATGAAAATTATGTAAACGAAACACCA
>SNQJ01S0024887.1:31390-58647 GCA_010110895.2 Picea sitchensis
GATGGTGATTTCATTGGCAGGAGAACTCAGAATTACAGCTTTCACGTTAGGTCGCCCAATGGATGAAGGCACCTGGTCTACTGTTCTTGGCACTTTACGAGAAAGTACCATCCCTAGATGGAGCCTATGTTGTAACAGATATTGAAAATTTCTGATAGGCACTTTCGCCCAAATTTAACAACAGTATCCTTCGAGTTTACCAAGTTTAGCACTGTGCTATGGCTCAAGATCCATACCTCACCATTCAGATTTAACCCTGTCTGCATGCACAAGACAGCTTGAGTTATTCATTTTATTTCATGAACAATGATATCAATTTATGTGCAAACAGTGGGCATACAAAGTTCAATACGACGAGGCCAAATGTGGCAACACGCTCTCTCATACTCCCTTCCAAGGCTCCTCCAATGGATTGTCTCCGCTTGTTCATTGTCTTCGCCTATATAATACCATTTCTCACGATGCTAAGGGCTCTGCCACAAACATCGTGTGATCCATAGGGACCTCAAGCCAGAGATTTTCCTGTTTGCAAACAGAAAGGAGAATTCACCTCTTAAAGCCATTGATTTTGGATTATCTGTTTTCTTCAAACCTGGGGATTGCTTTTCTGAAATAGTTGGTAGTCCATACTACATGGCACCGGAGGTTTTGAAGCGTAATTACGGACCTGAGATTGACGTGTGGAGTGCTGGTGTTATTCTTTATATTTTATTGTGTGGTGTGCTACCATTTTGGGCTGAATCAGAGAAAGGAGTTGCTCAGGCAATTCTTCGTGGTTTTGTAGACTTCAAAAGAGAGCCATGGCCAAAAATTTCCGAAACTGCAAGAAGTCTTGTACGCCAGATATTGGAGCCTGATCCCAAGCAACGATTAACAACTCAGCAAGTAATTGAGCATCCTTGGTTATAGAATGCCAAAAAGGCTCCAAATGTTCCCCTTGGTGATGTTGTGAAGACTAGGCTTAAACAATTTTCTATGACGAATAAGTTCAAAAAGAGCTTTAAGGTTTATTTATCTGTGGAAGAAACCAAAGGCATTAAAGATATGTTCAATATGATGGACACTGATAACAGTGGTTCAATATCATATGACAAGCTGAAAATAGGTCTTCATAAGCTCGGTTCCCAAATGGATGAATCAGAAGTGCAGATATTAATGGATGTTGCGGATGCTAATGGAAATGGCATGCTAGATTATCGAGAATTTGTTGGGGCTTCACTTCATGTGCAGAGCATAAACAATGATGATTACTTGCGTAAGGCATTTCTATTCTTTGACAGCGGGCAATGGTAGTGAGGGTCGTCCAACGCAGTCCATTGTAGTGGGCGCGCATGCATTGTACATACATTGCTTGGTATGTGAGATAAACTACTGCTAATCCCACTATTTCAACCTGTAAGTGCTTCTCTTGTCTTCGGCACAGTAACACAATATCGATAGATCCATGGATCGATTCACATTTTTCCCAAAAGTTCACCGCATTTGAAGGAGGCATGGCATTTTGAGCTTCAATAGCGGTTTACAGCTCTGAAATCTAAGCTTATCTGCAGAATTCTAAGCTTCATTTGCGCTTTCCAGGCTCCATTTTAAGAATGAGGAAGAATTAGAAACTTTATTCCAAGTTTTTCGACGCCTGAAGCATGCTAGCTTTAACTCGCCGTTCCAGAAATGGAAGAAGATAACGGTACTGTTTTTTTTGAGAAAGAGCTAACGGCAGAGAATGACGACCAAGAGAAGCATGATTTACCTACCGATCAGACAGCAGAAGCTGAGACTACGAGTCTGTCATTTGAAAATGCAGGAAAATTAACCGGCAAACCGTCCAATGCTGCCATGAAAAGCCTGCGAACAAGCAAGCCTATGTCAAAGCTCTCCACTACAGCGAAAACGTCCGCCGCAATGCATGATTTACCTACCGTCAGACAGCAGAAGCCGAGACTATGAGTCTGGTAGTTAAAATTGCAGGATGACACCCAGCATTAAAATCAGATCAATACAAAGGATCATCCATGCGCCACTTGTCAAAGAATAGTAACATCAATGCATTCGGCAGTCGCACAGTTCGGAGAAGGCAAAACGTTTCATATTCCCTAGAACACAAAGAGATTGATTTTATATTTTTCTTTTAAAAGACTGATTGATGTAACAGATTGGGGGGGCACGGGGGATGAGCTAGGGAAAAACCTCTTGTGAAGAGGGGTTCCTTTGTAATGCCGAGTTAATTTGTAAATCCGAATTTGAGTTATACAGATGACGTTTTTATTTGAGATTGTGAGATTCATCACGGTTGATTCTTTCAGTATGTTTTCCTTGTTGTCATTATCATATTGTTTATCTCTTCCTCTTTCAGCTGTGTTAAATTTGTTTGGAATTCATTTTATATGCTCCTTACCCACAGTTGATATATATGTGTTGCGTTCTATGGTGATTAGTCAGAATTCGTTCGAGATAAGCGCTCTGCATCTAGTTATCAACCTTCTATCTTTTTCCTCTAAAATCGTAGTGAAAATTCCTCCTTGATAGATGCTTTCACTGTGATGGCCTTTCCTTTTCTTTTTCTGCTACTGCATCATGATTATCAATCGCTGAAAGATAGACTTACTTTGCCTCACTTTCCGCAGGTTCTACGATCACTGTTATTATCTCCTTTCCTCGGTTTTCACTCGACTCCATGCCCAATGGACCATTTCCCTGGTTTAACCCCCAAAATTTAAAATCCAAGACCATCATTTACCCATAAATCTGCCCACCATTTCACGCTTACTGAAGATCATATTGTGACATTGTTCGAGAGATCCCTCTCGGGTTGGAAGGGGCAGCTTCCAATCCAAAGTGGTTCGAGGTTGCCTCGGGATTGATTTGCATGCAACCCAAATTCAATCTCAAGTGTCAACAAGTATCACTAGAAATCATACTTTGGTTCACAATGTAGAAGATTTGGTAGAATTAGCCTTGCAAGAAATTACATAACCTTTTGGCTTGGTTCCACACTGATCAACCCTGCTACTTCCCTAATAGAAAGTGAACACTCTAACAAGCAATTTGACTCTAATTTTGATTTGGATCACAGGCTCAGGCTCAGATATTGATCATTCAAATAATTTAGATATGGCCAACGACCATAATCAACCTTGTTTAGCCCAAGATTCTTTGGCCCTGCTCGATCAACTGCACAACCTACCTAAGCATCTTTAACATCCATTTCCACTTATTACATTATAACATCGAATTATTCTTTGAGGACACTTGCAAGCAAGTGACCCGGTATAAAACTTGGTACATTATGATTTTCAGTTTGATTTCTATGCTTATGCTTTGATTATGAGTTATATTATGATGTCACTGTGATTTATNTCGACATGTATTATGATGATTTTTCATGAGTGTGCAAGAAACATGACAAGTTGATGATGTTGAGGGCATCACCAGACTTCCTTGGACTCCAGATTGAGTCACAGAGTGGACTTGTATTTTGGTTTGAGTATTTGATTTACACACATGTGTTATATGATGATTCAGTTTGGATATTATATATATGGATTATTGACATTTTTCTTGTCAGTGGATGCATACATGGTGACTCTTGGTAATCCAACTCACATATGGAGTAAAGGGGCCATACACAAAAATCAAAAGGATGAGGGAGAGATGTGGCAATGTCCTTGTCACATCCTATTAGCACTCCCGTCATGACCTGAACTGTAGGTTAACGATTAACTAGTTCGAGAGGTCCACAATGTCGTGAGGGAAAATTGAGATAGTCGCTCACAAATAATTCTAAGGGGTGCACAATAAGGCATAATCCTTATTCCTTGGAAAATCCCTTAGTCTCTCACAAGGTAGACTAGTGGAGTGTCGGCTCCAAGTGTTTGAAAAAACTCCAAACTAGTCAAAGGCGAGTGGCACCCTTGGAGCACAGAAGTGCGTCTTGAAGGGCACGTCATGCAAACAAAATGTTAGTCAACAAAAATATAGAAGGCCTAGAAAATTAAAATAAAATACTTAGACATTGTTAGAAAGAGCATACAATCGATTGTTAAATTATAAACAAGAAAACTGACCAAGAGTTTAAGTCTAGGAGGTTTGACTAAATTAAAACATCAAAAGGGAATGAAGGGAATTAGACTAGCAAGTTAAGTAAAATAAGAAATAAAAATAAAGTTGGGTAGATGCACATGTGTGCATGAAAATAATAAAAGGGATTTTTAAATAAAAATAAAATAAAAACATGAGAGAATATGTGTTCCACATAGAGTAGCATATTGAGTCAATCGACCACTAATCCTAACTAAAAGAAGACTCCTAATCCAACTCAAACTCAAATCTAGTTAGGGGACACAAAATAAATGAAGGATTGGGGAACTAAGGGACAACTAAGAGCAAAAATAGGAACAAATTGGGGAATGTGAGAGAAATTGTCTATTTAATTAAAATAAAAGGAGATTTACATGTGAAACTTAGGGAGAGTGTGACATGTGGTGTGGGTGAATAATCCTTGATTTAATTATTAAAAATTATTAATTTGTGCATGAGAGGACATGTGTCATTGCTAATTTTCCTATAAATGAAATAGAGAGGAAGCGAGAAGGATCTCATTCTTGGAAGTAATGTTATGCTGCAAAATTTTTTCTTGACTAGTTTACTTGTTGAGAGTTCTCAGTTGGGTTTCAAAACTTGTGAAGGAGGTGGAAGCCTCTCCTTGAGAGGAAAAGTTTGTGCTATTGTGTTCTTGGTTACCTATGTGTGGCCCCTTTGTGGCTCAGAGGGCTAGGGGGAAGAAGAGTATCCTTAGCGTTGGCTGGAAGGTACCAATGAAGTTTTTGGATAAAGAGGAAAATGAAAGGAGAACGTTGCACAATCATCCATGGAAGATCAACATCATTGTAAGCCATCGTCTGGTTACAATATTTTTTTGGTTACTAAGTCATTCCATATATTTTATATAAATTCTTAGTAGATCCGTTGGGTGGATACATGACTCCTTAAGTTTGGAAAGTATTGGGACTATTGTTAACTGATTTACAATTGATTCAATTCATAATGTTTCAAGAATGGTATTGGATATAAAAAGATATTGTGCAGAACTACATTTTTTTATGGAATGTTCGAACCAAACTTATCTATGAATTAATTCAAATGATAATGTTATTTGCATATGCTCGTATTGTGATTGAATATCTATCTTCTTGAAATATGTTGTTGATGGTAGGTAGATTAATGTCCATAACTACATATATTTGTTATCGATTTGGATATGCCAAGATTTTCTTACTATTATTTCTTCTCGCTTGAATGATTTAGATATGTAAGCGCTAGGTCTAAACCTTATGAGAACTGAATCATTCTTTTATCTTGTGAATCATAAATTTTTCTTTATTTAAATGAGTTGTAAAACATGTATATCACTGTGAATTTAGCCACTAATCTCTGGTCAATTGTCATTGCGTGTAAGACCTTGGTCGTTTCACTCAGAGTGTTTTGCTGGAAGGAAATTTTTGTATATTTTTCGTTGGTGTATCACCTATAGACAGTCTTAAATATCAAATGTTTACCTTAGGATAATCGCGCATCCGGGTTCTCACTATGTAAAAATTTAGTATCTTGTATACTCAGGTCTGATCAATAGTCTCCTCGTTGGATTTCCATGGTTGAATGAAAATTAAATAACTATTCTCTTTAACATGGGTCTACGAGACAAAGGAGGTTTGGGCCCGCGCTGGTTATAAATTTTAGATGGTAGGATTGCTCAAAACTTCTTAGTGAGGAATTGTGATTTCCGTTTGGATTGCTAATGACTTAATAGTATGTTTGATAATATCATATAGGTCAATAAATTCTTAGAGTTATATTTTGACCATAGGAATTCATGAAAAATATTATGATGTAATTTATTGTACTTATAATTAACTTACAATCAAATAGATAAAAAGTAATACTAATCAAATTGTTGATTAAAAAGATAGTATATATTCGTAATGTCAAGATCAAGTTAACCTAGTATTGCACAAATACTTTATGTGGTTATTGATACATATCCTTGGGGTTTAGTGATGAATTTTTTATGTTCATTGCAAATAAATTGAATTTTCATAGGTTAAGTTTACCTCATTATATATTTGTGTGATTAAAAAAAAATATTACTTCATTGTATTCACTTACCTTTGTGTAGTGTACAGAGGGGTGTTACATCATCCATAACAATTGCTTCCCAAGTATGATCCTGAAGTGGTTGGCCTTATAGAAGATTACATTAAGAAGTTTATTATAGCCATTAAATTAATGAAATTACAACATGAGGATGTCGTGTGTGGACTCTTCCTTTATAATTTTGAAAACACAACATCTACCTGGTATTTTAGTTTTCCTAGATGGTCAATAACTAGTTGGGGTGATTTTAAAAAACAAATTATAGAAAATTTTGGGAAAGAAACCAACATTGGTGCATTGATGGGTGAATTATTTTCTCTAGTCATGGGTCCTAATGAAAAGGTCAAATATTTTAACCAAAGGTTTATCGTAGTCGTAAAAAAATTTAAATATGGAACCGCACCTGCACCAGAGCTTCAAATCAAGTTTTATGCTAATGCATTACCTATAACAATTTCAATTTTTTTTCAAGCGAGAAACAAACGATACCTTAACATTAACATTTTTGGAAGCTAAGAAGGTTGAATTCAAAATGGAAGGATGTAAAGAAAAATAGACAACATTGGGTAAGAAAGAAATTACACCACCCAAAAAAGGTCTTATTCTACCTAGTCCGCAACCAAAGCAACCCACAATGGGTAAATAAAAGTATTCCATGGTTATATAAATCATGCAGAGAATTATTAAATGATTATCTAATGAAATAATAGATATGAAGCAGAGTTTTGGAGAAGGAAAATCCAATCAGAAATCACACAAGCCTTTCTTGAGAATGTTTTTCCCTCCCAAATCTATTGAACCACCACCTACAATCTAAGCATTGGTTTCAAAGGAGTAGCCATGGATAATTATTACAGCTATCATCAATCTAATCATTCCAAGAAGCCACAATGGATAAACACAATGAATTTTATGGCAAACATATTTCTAGATGGTTATGCACAAGTAGAAGAATCCGATGAACAATTAGAGGGAGAGTTTGAAGAATAATATCCATAAAATTCCAATGAGATAACCATGGTCCTGTGGGATATGTTCCCTGGTGTAAATTTGAGGAAAGATGGTGAAGTGGTGGAAGAAGGATTAGAAGTTCAAACTAGGAGTAAAGGATCCATACCTCAAAAGTAACAAGTGGTGCCCCAAACCTAGAATACCATAAAACCCTGGACCGTGAATTCCAATATCAGACCCACCCCAATAATATTCATTATGTATAATCCTTAGACCGGTTATTTAGATAATATGGAATACAAATTGTCGAAGATATGAAGAAACGCAAAGAAAATATTTTGATACTTGATGTATATAAAATTTCAAAGCAATGTAAGTTGTTGTTGAATGATTTGAAATATGAAGAGGTATGACCTCTAACTTCTATTAAAAATACCAATTAAACATCTATAAACAATATGAAGAAAGAAACAATCAATGCTACACTCTCGGAAAAAAAGTATAAGTCATTGACTCCTCATAAAGTGTACAACCCACATTATTCATCTTGATAGGTTGGAAGTTAAAGTACTTGGGGAGTTGAAGGATGTTCTTATCAAAACAACATCAAACCCCAAAGTTCACCAAATCATAGACATTTTTGTGGTGGACATACCTTAAGCACATGATCTCTTTCCCAATAGATATGTGTCTCATAAATTACAAGGTTATTTCACATCAGACTTGTCACACTTGTGGCTCCCATGAAATGGATAACCAAACTAGATCATGATCGATAGAGAAAGATACATGTAACAAATTGTTATTGATCTTGAGGTAGCCAATGAATCCTCATCTTCAAAAAAATTTATTCTTGGAAATTACTCTTTGGATTCTTATTTGGGTAATTTCATAGATGAAATTTTTTATGTACGTAAAACCTAGTTATCCGAATTGACAGGAAGACAATTCTCATAAGATGACAATGAGTGATACCAATTTTGTAAACTATGTAAATTCTAGCTCTTCTTATACTCTAAATACATCAAATAAAAACAAAACATATAATATACCCTTGATATACAAACTCTATTTTTTGATGGTCCCAAATATCAACAAGGAGTTGGAGCTAGTTGCTTGGTGATTGATCCTAGGGGTAAGCATAGTTTTATTTATCGTAGACTGTAATTTGATTGTAGTTCACCTCGAATAAAAAATTACAATTAGGAATTTCATAGGTTGATTGAAAATTTTAATGCTTTCAATATTTCTATTGTCACACGTGTTGACAACCTAGTAGATGATTCATTAACTACCATTGCTTCTAGACTTTCCCCATTATAATATTTTAAAGCAAGTAGGTTTGAAATTGAGTTGCTTTATAAGCACCATGTTCCTAATAAAATAGAAAATTGGAAATTATTTGAGGGAGATGAGCACTCTGTTCCTGATAAAATAGCAAACTAGAAAGTATTTGAGGGAGATGGGCAGATCCTATACTTTGTTACTAATGGTGAGAACTTCAAGGATTTTGCTATTGATGATGAATAATTTTAATTTTAAGAAACTATAAGAGAGGAGAATGAGAAACCACCCGAGACTTTAGAGCTCTGGGACTTTGGTGCTCCAGAGGTTCTTTAACTTCTACACTATTTTTCTCCCGAAGTGTTAACCGACCGAATCTGGTCATGCACTGAGTTGACCAACTGTTGTAGGTTAACACTACCCCACCTTTATCCGTTAAATTTTAGTAAACTAATCTAACGAATGAATTTTCTCCCTGATCAACGGTTGACATCTACTCCAGAGCTCGGAACTCCGTGAGTTTTCTCTCTTTTACATCAACAGTCCTTTTTCCTCCGGAGTGTCGAACTGCTGAACCTATGAAGGACCAAGGCTCGAAGATCTAACAGTCCTTTATTGGTCACTAGATCTACGGATGAAGTTTACTTTGGGAGTTCGGAACTTAAGGGTTTCATAATATTAAATGATTACCTTTTAACTTAGTCATAGAGTCTAATCTTGAATAAACTAAGGAGATCATCGGTTCTCACACCTTGCTCAAATCTACGACCATGAGGAAATTTGGGACTCCAGGCTTTGGAAGTTTTTGTTGTTGAAACTCTTGTTTCCTCCAAATTTGTGAAGGCCGAACCCACAGATCGGACGAGCCTTGTTAAACTTTCGATGACGACCAGGATTAAATCTAGGATCTAGGAGTTCGGGATTTTTCACCCAAAGAAACTTCAACCATAACCTCCCGAATGTCTGGATTCTGAATACTTAGATCTATGGACATGTGTACCCAACATTTGATGGTAATGATTTGCTCCGAACTTCGGGAGTCTGGGAGTCCCTTAACCTTAACACCATGACTTTATTTTTCACCAGATTACTGAACCTATGAAATATGAAGACTTGTAGATCTAATGGCCTGTAATCAATCGTCAGATCTACGACTGTCCTTCACTTCGGGACTTCGGAGCTTCAAGGTTTTCTTCACCCTTTACAGTTATGAACTTAACAAGCTGAATAGTCTAACCCTTTAGGATCGAACGACTAGTACTCACTCACTGATTTACGGTGTAGTTTCACTTCGCGACTTCGGGCTTCGGGGCTCACTTAATACAACAACTATAATCCACCGAAGTAACGAAGCCCAATGGTCTTAAGGTTTAACAAGTACACATATCCTATCTGATTGAACGGTTACGAGGATTCCGACTCGTCACGATCAGATCCCATCCATTAATTTCCTTCGAATTGATTTCAAACTCTTGAATTCCTCTCTTGAACCCTGCACGTGTTGTTTCTCCTAAACTTTACCTTTGAATTGAACTCCAGTGGTCAATAACGCATCTCTCCTGAGCTCTGGACTCTAATTGTAAAGTGTGTGCTTGCGCCTCTGTGTGTAAGTTAGCACTATCTCTCTTGAGCTTCATACTTTCGAAAGTTATGACCTCTGCCCGACTTGAGAGGGTCTCTGTGCATTCAGAAGTTGTTTCTGAAACTTTGGGATTTCATGGAGCCTGTCTACGCACTTCTAGAGTTGGCTTTGGAAGTGTAGTACTACGATACCATGAGAGAAGCTTCAGGCTTCTTATAGAACTTTTAACTCATTATTAGAACAAACTTCTGCTCGATTGCATAATCCTTTCTTCATTGTATCAGTTGGTTCACAAGGTGCAGAGTAAGCTTATGGTGACTACTTTGTGTTAAGAGATTTTCTCTCCTGTTCCTTTCCTCTTTTAACTTGTGATGTAGATCATATATCTATCTACTTGGTTGTACGTTGTATGGTGGCCGCACTTATTTTAGGTAAACATGAGTAATATTAAAACTGTCATAAATGATAGATTTTCTATTTAAGGGACTCTAGTTTTTATTGTTAAGTTTATGTCATGATTCTATTGAAATTCTTCCTGACCTTTAATTCAGTAAGATGATGAGTTATTGTAATAACATACATTGTGTTATGAGGTGATGACTAAGATACCAGATTCTCTTTGTTATTTTGAAGAATTTGTAGTAACGAATGCTGAGATTTATAGTTGAACTTCGGAATAGATAAAATTATGGGAATTAGATACTTCCTTGTTCCTCAAAACAGTCGCTAGTATTGAGACCTTAAATGGTTAAGATCAATCAGATGAATCCTAGAATTGAGCATTGATTATGTGTCTTGGAGGTCCTAACCTTGTAGGATAGGTTGGGTGGGTATCTTGTATGTTATTATATGTGAGGTGGCAGATCCTTCATGCATCAATTGGTATCTAAATCTAGTAGTGCAATGGAATGAAAGAAATAGAACGGGTATTGTTAATGTACATCACTATCATGTTTCATTGGTTCAAATGATGTTCTATGGATGTCAAAAAAAAAATCTCTTATTGTTCCATAATTACTTATATGACGTAACAGAGGGGATGTTACATATGGTATCAGAGCGGGTTCAAACCTAGGAAATTGGACCGCTACACCATCCACTATGTTAAAATAAATGATTGAGTTAGATCGCTAATAGAGATATGAAATTATTCTTACATGTAATCATGGTTAGAGGGAGCAGGGGAAGTAGACGACGTTGTGCTGGAGGAAGAGGTATGACACCTTCGATAGTACCCATGCCAGAAGGGTCTAATCCCTGGGGAGATGAGAAAAATAATGAGCCAGAACATGTTGTTGTGAGAGACGTGGTAGATTTGATGAGATAATTCCAGAGGATGTTCGAGGATTTTATTAATCGCCTATATCAAGATGAGGGCAAAGCATCTATACCCAATGAGGGTTCACAATGCGCTCCATTTGGTAGTGGTAGTATACACAAAGAACTCGAGAAGGTGAATTTTCCCGAGTTCATGGGTGCCACAGATGACTTAGCCGCCAAGGCATGGTTGGAGAACATGGCGATGTGCTTCGCACTTCATGATTACACCTCCAACATGAAAGTTCGCATGACGGTATTTTAGTTGAAGGGGAGTGCTCTTCTATGGTAGAAAATGCTCCTACCTCAACTAAACATGGTCGTCGAAGATGTGTCATGGGAACTGTTCGAGGAACGGTTCCAGGAGAGGTACTTGTCCGAGGAATTCATTGATCATTAGCTTAATGAGTTCAACGCATTACAACAAGTTAGTTGCACGGTGCCAGAGTACGAGGCTAGATTCATGGAGTTACTTAGGTATGCTCCACATATGAACACATAGAATTTAAAGGTCAACAAGTTTGTGTTTGGCCTTAACCTCAAAATTCGTGAAAAGGTACGAATCCTAATGACTCAGTCATTGCACGATAAAAAAACCTAGAGGTAGGACTCCTTCTAGACAGGTTGTATAGGTGACATCGGGAGTGCAACAACATCGGACACCAGCCAGACATGCTTCAAAGAATCAAGATACACCTAAAGGACCTATGTTCACGACACCACAATGAAAGAATCCTCAAGAGAGGACTCCTTATAGAGGACCACAACAACAACAATGTCATCCACAGTAGAAGCAATTTAGGCATGTTCAATAGAATAGACCGGGATCACAAACTGTTAGACGAACAACTTCTACTTCAGGGACCAGGAGAACTGGACCAAAGACTGGATGTTGGACATGTGGTGAGCCACATTACCAACGAGACTGTCTGATTGAGAAGGCCAGAGCGACCAGATCATCAGGACCCACTACAGTGGGAGATTTGGGCAAGGCCCACATGATACATATAGCGGTGAACAACCACCAGGCTGAGCACCAGTGTACTGTGATGGAGATGTCAGGTTTCAAATGAGGGTGATCTCATGGTGGAGCCAATACACATTCTAGACCATCGCATTTGATAGCTACAACGTCGAACATTCGATCAGGTCAAGGTCCAGTAGGACAATTATAGTCCACACTCGACTACCTGGGAGGACGCATTTGATATGCGTCAACATTTTCCTTACTTGTTTTGATAGATTTAGACATATAGATCTATATCAGATACAATTATTACTTTCTTTTATATATATTGTACAAACTTCGGGACGAAGTTTAGAAAAAGAGGGGGTGTATGTAACATCCCGCTCTAACTAAGCATAATATTATTGACTTATTCTTTGAGGACACTTGCTTACAAGTGATCTGGGTATGGTACTTTGTGATTTCATTTAGATTATGGGTTATATATGATGAGGTTTATGTTTTAAGGCTTATTGATTATATTGATGTATATATATTGATAAATTCTTTTGACGAGTTGTCCTGTGTGTGCAAGACACATGACAGATTAAGGATGTCGATGAAATCGATGGATTCCCTTGGACCCCGGATTGAGTCAGGGAGTGGATTGTATTTATTGAGTATTTCATTTCACGCACATATGTTGTATGATCAATTTTAGTAAATATTTATATATATGGAATTTTTTCACAAAATTTTGTCAGCGGATGCAGGTTTGACGATGCTTGCTAATCCAACTCACATAAGGAGTAGAGGGGCTACATGCACATAAACCAGACATTTAGGGAGAGGTGTGACAACGTCCTTGTCACAGCCTACTAGCACTCCCACCGTGGTCTGAATTGTATGTTAACGATTACCTAGTTCGAAGGGTCCACGATGTCGTGAGGGAAGACTTAGACAATCACTCATGAAGATTTCTAAGGAGCACGCAATAAGGCATAGTACTTATTCCTTAGAAGCCCTTAGTATCTCACAAGGTCGACCAAGTGGAGTATTAATTCCAAGGGTTAGACAACTTCCAAAACAAGTCTAAGGCAAGTGACACTCTTGGAGCACGAAGGTGCGTCTTGAAGGGCATGTTGCATAATTTAAAACTTGAAGTCAATAAATCTAGGTGGCCTAGAAAACATTGAATTATTTAGACCTTGTTGGATTAACTAATTAATTAAATGATAGATTATTAGTTGAGAATCCTAACAAGAGTCAAAGCCTAAGTCCAAGATTTGGCCTAAGTCTAAGTTTGATTTGAGAACTATCTAAAATATTAAAGTGGGGATAAATATAATACTAGGAAAAGGGGTGGTAAAATATAAAGAATTAATAAAATGCACATGAGTACATGAAATTGATAAAAAAAGAAATTTAAATAGAAATAAATAATAACTTGAGAGGTTGGTTGTACATAGAATAGAAGCTAGAGTCAAACTATACTAGTCTAACTAGAAGGAGACTCCTAATTAAACTCTAACTAAGATCTAGTTAGAGAACACTCCTTAAATGAGAATCCGGGGAACAAAGGGACATCTAGGAGTGAAAATAAGAACACATCGAGGTGTGAGGATTTTTTACCTTTTTAATTAAAATAAAATTGGTAATTACTGGTGTAACTTTGGGAGATTGTGACAAGTGTGTGTGTGAGTAATCCAAATTAAAATTTACTAAAAAGTTAATTATCTGTGCATGAAGACATGTGTGAATGAATAAAAGTCTATAAGAACAAATTCTGGAGAAGGAAAAAGGATTTGATTCCTAAGCATTGTTATGATGCCAAATTTTAATTGGACTATGTTTTACTTGTGAGAGTTGGGATATCAAGCTTGTAAAAAGTGTGGAAGCTCTTCCTTGCGAGGGAAATCCTTGGAGCTATATTGTTCGTTTTTCTGTGTGTGGCCTCTTTGCGACTCAAGGGGTTAATGGGGGAGAAGAGTAACCCTAGCATTGGTTGGGAGGTACCGGAGAAGTCTTTGTGAATAGAAAGCGAAGGAAAGGAAGGAGCACAAGACTTGAAGGCTTCTTCAGTACGCAACATTCCTTGGTGCTGGTTTTTATATTCCGAATTTTATTCATAGTATTTGGGTAGTTATAAGTTAGACTGTTAGAGTCATTGTAGATTCACTGTAAAGTATAAATGCCAAATTATACAACTTCTGTTAACGGATAATAATTATAATCGTTGTATTCTTTAAATTTCTCTGAATTTCGGATGTCCCCGCAAATCCAAATTTGGTGGCCTGATTTTCATAGTATATCTTATTTTATATTGGTGCATGATCTATGTTCTAAAACTCATAGGTTACCCATTGTGAAGTTGTATGATCATAGTTTAGTTCAAATGATTTAAGGACATTATTGGTGCATTTATCACTGGTAAACTGTGGAATCAAGTCCAATTTTTGTATTCGTGAGTTCTCTGTTGGAAACCTTGTTGAATCCTAAATTAATTCATTATGTGGAAACTATGTCGCTTTATACTCTCAATGTGAATTGTGTACCATGGAAATCTCTGTGAAAATTATCTTTCAATTTATGGTAATATAGATTCTGTTTATTTTGTGTAAATACGATTGTAATGAGTTCCTTTGTTGAATTTAATTTAGATACTAATCAATTCTTACGACGAGATCCTTGTCATATTGTAATTTAGATCCAAATTTTATCAACTCCCTATTTAGCTTATGATAAATTTCAATTATGTCAAATGGTGGATTCCCGATGGTTTTCTTTAATCTGAATTTATTGTGTTCTCTTATTTAAATTCTTGGTTAACCAAAGTTATCAATAATGAAGGATCTTTGTGATATAGTATCTTAATTTCAAACTTCGCGATCTTGGAATGTTTGTGCGAAGGTCTCCAGACTTATTTTTACTTACTTCATTCCTGGGCATTCGCCCCTTTTCCTTAACAAGTTAGGAATGTGACCAGGGGTCAGAGCCCAGTGTTGGCCAAAGGGTGTTATTAAGAGATCTGGGACTCTGGTGCTCCGAAGGTTCTTTAACTTCTACACTCCTTTTCTCTCGAAGTATTAACCGACCGAATCCGGTCATGAGCTGAGTTGACCAACAGTTGTAGGTTAACCCTACCCCACCTTTATCCATTAAATTTTAGTAAACTAATCTAACGACTGACTTTTCTCCTTGATCAACGGTTGATATCTACTCCGAAGTTCGGAACTCCGTGAGTTTTCTCGCTTTTGCATCAACAACCGTTTTTCCTACGGACTGTCGAACTGTTGAACCTTCGAAGGACCAAGGCTCGAATATCTAACGATCCTTGATCGATCACTAGATCTATAGATGACGTTTACTCCGGGAGTTCGGAACTTCAGAGTTTCGTAATCTTAAACGATTACCTTTTAACTTAGTCAGAGAGCTGAATCTAGAATAAACTAAGGAGATCATTGGTTCTCACACATTGCTCAGATTTATGGCCATGAGGAACTTCGGGACTCTGGGCTTCAGAAGTTTTTGCAGTTGAAAATCTTGTTTCCTCTGAATTTGCGAAGGTCAAACCCACAGATCAGAAGGGCCTTGTTAAACTTTCAACGACGGTCAATATTAAATCCGGGCTCCGAGAGTTCGAGATTTTTCACCCAAAGAAACTTCAACCATCACCTCCTGAATGGCCGAATTTCGAATACTTAGATCTACGGACATGTGTACCCAACGTTTGATGGTAATGATTTACTCCAGACTTCGAGACTCTGGGAGTCCCTTAACATTAACACCATGACTCTATTTTTCACCAGATTACCGAATCTCAAAAATATGAAGGCTCATAGATCTAATGACCCATAATCGATCGTTAGATCTATGATTTTCCTTCACTCCAGGACTTCAGAGCTTCCAGGTTTTCTTCACTCTTTACAGTTATGAACCTAACAAGCTGAATAGTTGAACCCTTGAGGATCCTACGGCTAGTACTCACTCACTGATTTACGGTGTAGTTTCACTCCACGACTTCAGGCTTCAGGGATCACTTAATACAACAAATATAATCCATTGAAGTAATGAAGTCCAAAGGTATTAAGGTTTGACAAGTGTGAGTCTCCTTTCTTATCGAACAATTACGAGGATTTTGACTCCTCACGATTATATCTCGTCCACTAATTTCCTTTGAATGGATTTCAAACTCTTGAATTCCTCTCTTGAACCCTACACACATTGTTTCTCCTAAACTTTACCTTTGAATTGAACTCCAACGCTCAATAGAGTATCTCTTTTGAGTTTTGGACTCTGATTGTTGAGTGCGCGCTTGTGCCTCCCCTGTGTAAGTTAGCACTATCTCTCTTGAGCTTCGTACTTCCGAAATTTATGACCTCTACCCGTCTTGAGAGGGTCTCTATGCATTCAGAAGTTGTTTATGAAACTTTGGGCTTTCATGGAGCCTGTCTACACACTTCTAGAGTTGTCTCTGGAAGTGTTGTACTGTGATACCAGGAGAGAAGCTTCAATATTCTTACAGAACTTTTAACTCATTCTTAGAAGAGACTTTTGCTCGATTGTAGAAACCTTTCTTCACTGTATCAGTTGGTTCACAAGGTGCAGATTAAGCTTATGGTGACTACTTTGCGTTAAGATATTTTCTCTCATGTTCCCTTCCTCTTTAAACTTGTGATGTAGATCAGATATATATCTACTTGGTTGTACGTTGTAGGGTGGTCACACTTATTTCACGTAAACATAAGTAATATTAAAACTGTCATAAATTATAGATTGTCTATTTAAGGGACTCTAATTTTTACTGTTAAGTTTCTGTCATGATTCTATTGAAATTCTTCTTGACCTTGAATTCAATAAGATGATGAGTTATTTTAATAACATACATTGTGTTATGAGTTGATGACTAAGCTACCATATTCTCTGTGTTATTTTGAATAATTTGTAGTAAGGAATGCTGAGATTTATAGTTGAACTTCATAATAGATAAAGTTACGGGAATTAGATACTTCCTTGTTCCTCAGAAAAGTCCCCAGTCTTGAGACCTTAAATGGTCAAGATCAATCAGACGAATCCTATACTTGAGCATTGATTATGTGTCTTGGAGGTCCTAACCTTGCATGATAGGTTGGATGGGTAGCTTGTATGTTATTATATGTGAGGTGGCAGATCCTTCATGCATTAAGTGGTATATAAATCTAGTAGTGCAATGGAATGAAAGAATAGAATGAGTATTGTTGATGTACATCACTATCTCATTTCACTGGTTCAAATGATGTTCCATGGATGTAAAAAAAAAATATCTCTTACTGTTCCACAAGTACTTATATGATGTAACAGAGGGGATGTTACAATGATTGATACATTGATCGTGATGGAAGAAGAAATGGAAAATTACAAGAGTAATTTAGCAACTCACCATCATATCGTGAAAATATGGTTTGATAAACATAAGGTTGGTGATAAGAATTTTGAAGTAGGTGATCTAGTTTTAAAATGGGATAGAGTCAACAAGCCCAATGGAAAGCACACTAAGTTTTAGAACTTATGGTTCAACCCTTACCAAGTTGTTGAAGAGATAGGAGTTGGTACATATAGGTTACAAATCCTGGAAGGTGAATTTGATTCTCTTATTTTCAATTGTTAGGTCCTCAAACATTACTTCACTTGACTGCTTTCATGAGAATTTTCGTGTATTATAGTTTTACTGCCTTTATCTGTTGCATTTGTTTTATTGTCATTACTTTTGATTTGCGCTTATTTTTTAGAATTTTCTTTACTTCTTTTATTTAGATTTTTCTTTGCATGATTTTGTTTACTTAGGCATAGTCTGCATGATTTGAAGTTTGTTGTTTTCCCTAAAAGCATTTTAGAATGTTGATTTTTCAAGATTTGGTGACACAAGGCATCTAGCTCTCAAATGCACATCTTATCTTTTCTGCTATCAACAATAAAGTCAGTTAGTGGTAAGCAGAGTTTTGAGTTTGAAAGTGTTTATAATTTATCTTATATGTAACCTTGAAGAGATGTTGTGTTATGTTGGTAGAGGTGATAGTCGTTGTCAAACATGAATGAATCAGACAAGTCATAAACTCTAAATTTATGACCTAAATGATGAGGTAAAACCGATGGATGTCTTCCTTATTCTTTACAACAATTAAGCCTCGCACCTAAGT
Organism: Picea sitchensis; assembly: GCA_010110895.2. NCBI lineage: Eukaryota > Viridiplantae > Streptophyta > Pinopsida > Pinales > Pinaceae > Picea > Picea sitchensis. The sequence continues at coordinate 49,794 of SNQJ01S0024887.1, forward strand.
ACTTGATTCACTCCTTCACTAACATGTGTCATCCTCATGATTCTAATGATTGTTTCACTTGAGCTACCCCTTGAAATAAATAATATAAAAAATAAAATAAAAAAGGGTATGTTCTAAGTGAAACATATTGATGAGGAAATGTAGATATCTTTGATGGGGCCATGGACAATCACTGACAACGAAGCAAGGTTTATGTATCGGGGTGACTCAACCAGGGCTATGGATGCTCACTGGAAGTGGAGAAACACTAGAAGGATGATAGAGTTACTTAGATATTATAAGAAACCTCTAACATAGGAAGTTGGATATTAACTAGTTCCTTCCTCAGAGTTAAATTCATTGATAAAAGTGATTTAAATTTATGTTTGGTTAAKAATTGAGTCCCATGGCAGGGCAAMTGATTTTTTATAAGTTACCTATAAGAGGATCTATAGGTATTGTTGGATTTTTAGTTGTGTTATAAGWTATCTCTACTTACATTTGATCTATTTGGTTTGAAGATGTGTATATAGAGATGTTGGATACGTCCAATTAATTTCCATTTGTTGAGTCCATAACACACCATAAAATTTCAAAATTTTGGGTACAAATTTTTTAAGCTCTTCTAATTTTTTGTAAGTAATTTTCGCATTTAAGTGTTAATGATTTCTTGCATATAATCCTGTTTGAAATCATCCTTTAGTCTTGAATAAAAACAAAAAAAATTCTAAGTCCTTTAGACTTGTTTTGAATTGATCTTGGTTAGTTATCGATGACATCTTATCACTTTCATCACTATACCAAATTGAAATTTAAACACTGATCCAAAGTGAGCTTGGTGTGCTGATATGAAAGGGAAATGAAGGCACCAATGCTAAAGTAGAATGGTTTCATTGACATTAAAGTGATATGCTTGCATCAATATCAAAGAAAATTTGTGCATTGTCGTAAAAGTAAATTTAAGAGTCGATGTTAAAATGAAACAAAAGCACCGATGCACAATCTAAAATAAAATCTATTCGTTAATGATTACTCATTAATGATCACTTTTCACTTTACCCAAATAAAAAGTTGTAAAACACAACGATGTCAAAGTGGATTGTAAGTGTCGATAAGGAGTGTAGCTACAATTTTTTGACTTTTTCTCTTCACAATTCAAAAATCTAATCGATGATCCGACCTTTAACACTTCCCAAGGCTCCACACTATCACTCATCCAAAATCACTTTCCCATTATTGTGATGAAGAACTTATCGAAACATGAAAGTGTTGAGCGATCTCCAAAAGGAAAACCTATCAACCATAAATTTTCCAATTTGGTAGATGAAATGTCCAATCTGCATTTAATCATTGAGATTTGGGAAATCCAATAGGGTTCAAGTTAGATTTAGTCATCATGGTGCTATATTTGGGTAAACCGATTATAAATATTCAAACATTGGATCGTTTGAATCACATAGAGATGGAATTCAAATATGGTTAAGTAAGTATTGCAAATTGTCAAGATGAATTTCTAGTTTGAGATTCTGGTCTATCTGTTAGAATTATAAATTTGTATTATAGCGACTTTCTATGAGAAATTTTCTTTGTTGCGGTACCTTTGCATGTTGTGAGTTGGTGTTTCAAGCCACAAATTCTACTGTGTGTGCCAATACTGGTGGTTCAATTGCATATTTCCCACGGTTCATCAACACACGTATGTGTTTTTTTAAAAACTAGTATCTTGCAAATATGAATGTGTGTGCTTATTTGTAGTAAGTTTGGAATGAAAGAGTGATTTGAATTTCTATTCCGATAACTCAAATCATTGGTTCTTGATCCTTTTCAAACTGATTTTCAATTAGTATTATAATTTGCCTCATTTTATTATTCATTTTGAAATTATGCATCAAGTTGTTGAATATAATGCCTTAATGAGAGAAATGGTTGTTCACAGATAGAATTGTCTTATTTACTTTGTTTTTATACTACCACCAGTGTAGGGAAAATTGTCCCTATAGAATCTCGTAAAGGGAAACATAAAGAATCAGGTGAAGCCTTCCAAAAGAAATCGATAGAGATTGAAACTTGACTAGAGTAGTATGTTCTCATCATTCAAATACCTATACATGAGGAGCATCATCCATGACCTATATACAAGTTTACTGAAGCCAACATAGGATCACTAGTCCCTTTCCCAAGATGGAATGAATTCCATATAGAAGATTGTCTATAAGTGATTCATCATAGTGACCCCAACATAAGGGAAGTTGATGATAAAGTTATCAATAATATAAAAAAATCTTTATTGCATTTGGTTGCGGCAAAAGAACCTATAATGTGTTTTTCTTAAGCCATTGAATGGATCATCAACCATACTGATTTGAAGAAGAGCATGATTATTAATTGTGCAGGCCAATGTGTGGGTTCCTTTCTAGCAGTGAATTTGGAAAATTTATATACAATACCTAAGCTTGAATTTCACTTGGTCAACCTCTTTATGGATCAATTCTATGAGAAACATGATGAGAGTGAAATTTTGGCAAGATGGTAGAAAGAAGGAAAGAGATTCTTCCATAAATAATATGGTAACTATTCTATTACTAATTTGTGAGAACCATACATGTACATCATGGTCTTGATTACTAGACCGTGTGGACAAAAGGACTTTGCCTTAGTTTCAAGGATGCATGGGTTCCATTGGCCTATGTGGTGGTTACTACTAGAGATTTATTTAATTGGGTTGCTATTTTGTATTACCAAATTAACAATATGATTGAGAGAGTACGGAAGGCAAAGGCTCTAGGATGGTTCCTACATCCTACATGTCATCCTATATTTTGAATGTAGTTTGTGCCTCAAATATTTTTTGAGGTCTCAACCTCAATTGGTAGGTCTCATAATCCCTTGTTCATGTGTATTGCCAAATTTTGTGGGAACAAATTATATGAAACAATATTCAACCATTTGTGACTATTTCTTAGCTCTATTATACCAGATTATCTATTGCAAAGAATTTCCAAGGCCGGCTAAGAATGCTAAAAATTTGATTAGTTATATTATCAACTGGTATCTTCAAGAAGATTTCACTTATCTAAGAATATGTGGTGCAACTAAAGCACCACACCATTTATCAAAATATGTGTATGAAAGAGTGGTCCTAGGAGAGGTGGCATATCAAATAGTTTTACAAGGTTTTAATGCTTCAATGTTGAAGGAAGTTAAGAAAAATATTTTCATTCCCTATGTTTCAGTTTGGCTCATCATTTATTAAAAGATCCAAAACATGGTTGAAAATAAGTTAGTTCTCTTCTTGAGTATATGTTGCCTCTTGTTTAGTTTAGGAGACATGATCCCAAAGGTATTGTATCTAAGCGTTGTGATATGATGTCCTTAACTTGGCCATATACTCATGAACACTGTGAAGATGAACTTCCCTGTGAAAATGCCAATGATTGGGATGAGGTTTAATTGAAACTGAATATCCCTATATTAGCAAATTTTATCAGTTTGTCTCCTGATGAAAAAATGGATGTAATAAGTAGGAGGATGGATGAGATGGAGAGGACCAATAAGGAATAATAAGAAGCTAGGAGACTAGAGGAAATCAAACTTAGAGAAGAGGTTGAAAGGAAAGTGATCCATGATGAAAAAATGAGGCAACGATGAGAAGAAGAGATGAAGAGGAAAATTGAAGACGAGATAAGAAAGAGGAAAGAGGAAGAAATTGTATAGTTGGAATTGGAGAAGAAGACAAAATGCTTTGAAATTGAACAAATGAAAAAATATTTACAAGATGCTAAGGAGAAAGAAGAAGAAGAAGATGAAATCAAGAGAAAATTGGAAGAAGAAAGAATTGAACAAGAGGAGGAAGCAAAGGAGGAGGAAGAAAAAATGTTATGTGATGAGGAACTCAGAAAGAAGATAGAGGAGGAACACAATAAGAAAGAAGAATGGGAGATGCAATTAGAACATTAGAAAAAAGAAGAAGAAAATACAAAATTGATGGAAGAGGAGGAAAATAAAAAGAAAGAGTAAGAGAGGATGTAGCATGAAGCAATGCAGAAAGGATTAGGAACTTGAGATATCCCAGGGAGTGAGAAACAACCAGATTAGGCCTCAACCCCTTAACAAACTCAACAAGCTACAACTCTACCTAATGAGGTGATAGATTTGACAGGAGATGAAGAAGTTGTGCCTAAAATCAGTGACAAGGGAAATTAGCCAGCTATGGAACATTTTTGTACTCCGTAAGTATGGAAAATTTATTTTCATGGGAATATCAATCTATTCTATATCTCTGGGAGGAGGTTGCAGACTTGGATTCTATAGCTTACAATAGGTGTAACCAGGTTGTGTGAAAAGGATTTAGAAAAGGAAAAGGGTAGATGTAGATAGTGATATTATTTGCACTACTAAGGAATATTTGTTGGATATAAAAATGGATAAGCTTAGTGATTTGTTGTTGGCTAGGATAACCATATCCCATGCAACCAAAGAAAAATAAAATGCTAGTGAAAAAGAGGTTGAAGATACGAGGAAGGAGATAACCTCTTTAAAAAATCAAGTTGATTATTATACAGGAGCTCAAGAGGCATCGAGCAAGTTTATTGAAGAGGACAAAATTAATGAAAAAATAAGAAAATATTTCATAGCCAAGGTATTGGGCTTCTAAGGGAAAACCTTGTAGTTATCTATCTAGTACACAAAAAATCTCACGTGCAAGGAGACACAAACCAAGGTCCATGATCAAGTGGAATTCATTAAGGAGATTCAAAAGAGTCATGGTCATGAGGATCATGGAATCATAATGTCAACCAAGGATGAAATATATTGAATTAAAGAGGTAGTTAGGTAGTGGGGGAAGTTGGTCATCACATCCCAGAATCAGGTTCAAGAAGAATGGTTTGTATGCATTAAATTTGGGATGTTGTTGAAGATGCCACATTAGAGAGAAAACCACCTACTTTTATCCCACTGGAGGGTTTTCGGCTAGTTGAAGAGTTGTTGAATGAGTTCAAGGAGATTGTTGACAAGCACAAATTTTATATCAGAGGTATATCCTCACCAGAGCACAAACATCTTTAGAATTTTTTAACAAGTGAAGTCAGAATAATAACTCGATTGGAGTCTACCATGTCAAAATTAGAAAAATATGTAAAAGGATTTATTAAAGAAATTGTTGTGCTAAGTCTTCCTTAGGAACATGTATTCATGCATCAAGAGTTATACAATGAGTTATTCAAACAATGGGTAAAGTATGATGTTGAGCATGGACAAACTGGAACACATAATTCAATTGAGTCATAACGACCTCCATGGGTTTTCTAACCTTTTTTATTTTTCCTTCTTTATTCTATTTTTGCATGTAATGTTGCCTATAAATAAGAAAATCGGCCTCTAGGAAAGTTTCTTTGGATTTGAGGTGATTTGAGATGGATTGTAGCTCATAATTATTTCAAACTTAATTCAAAAACTCTTTTTGGAGTAAAGGGAAATTTATTGCTGAAGATTTTTGTGTATTAATTCTTATTCGTGGACTAATGAATAGTTTATATCCTTTATTAATTATTTTCTCGTTTTCCACAATATGTGTATGTCATCTAATATATGATGCATTGTGGAGTTATTTATGTAATCAGAGTATACCCGATAAAAAATTATGGGGTTTTGTTTACATAATTTTCATTTCTTTCTACAATAGAATAGAAAATCATGGTGTTTCGTTTACATAATTTTCATCTCTTTCTACATCATAATAGTTTATGTTTCCTAAAGGTTATCTTGCAATAATACTTCTTAGGAAAATTAGTTCTTAGAGAATTAAAATCTACATGTCATTTTCATTTATTGTTCGTGAAGGTTATCTTTTAGTAATAGATTTCCTAAAACTATTTAGATTAGTTTTATTTCTTGCATTAAATATATAAATTTTAAAAACATAAAAAGAATGGAAGGAAACTTTTGAACTAATTCATAAATCACATTGAACAATTGTCAGACCATTAACATGAAGGATTAGTCCATCCCAAATAGGGAAGAGTCTAATTGGGCCTCTTCCTTAGGTTTAATCCCTATTGTTGAGAATTGGGAATCCATCTTTCCCTCAACAAATTCATTAAGAATAAGGAGCATTAATCACTACAACATCCATTGTAAAGCTTATATCAAGATAAGATTCCATCCTAACCTATAATCCTTTAACGATTCCATACATTTTGACCTCTCTAGAATCCATGGAAAAAACATTCTTATATGGCTTGTAATATTAAGGCCCAACTATTTCATGATTCTCAAAGGAATAACATTGGTTGATGCTCTGAACTCAAGTATACAATTGTGCAAAATCATGTCATAACACATCAAATGAACATAGAAAGGTGAATGATTCCTATATTTAGTTTCTTGATTCATCCCTAAATAAATTGAGTTTGTATCCAATTGACTCTTCTTCATCATTCAACAATCTCATAAGTTTATCTCTTTAGGATAGAATATTGAGCACTTATATCAATGGTATCTAGGTTTTCACCTTTGAAATCTCTTAAACTAAATCAAAATCAAAATTATCATCATTTGACATACCTGATTTTCATTGCTTTTTTTTCCGTATGTTGTAGTGATGGTGCAATGTTATGTTTTTCATGACTATATCTAGTCTTTGACTGTGAATTTATCTTCACAATTGCATTTGTACTAAAACACTTAATTACCATTTTACTAGTTTCCTCAAGATTTTGAATATGTTGATAATCTTTGTTCATTCTAGGATCATTTGGCTTTTTTATGAGATTATACATGGCTTGTGCAACCATGTCCCTTGTAATTGGCAACTTTTCCTCAACGAAAGGTATGTCATTAATGTAGCTTCTCGATCTATTTGATTCTATGATTTTTTGCTTTATTGCTATCAACTGCACTTCTAGAAGGGTCCTTGTGTCTAAATCCTTTAATTTCATGATGTATTTATCCTAAAAATACTCATATTTTTATCTTTATCTTGATTCTCACACTTTGATGACTTTGAAACTAAAAATAAAACACTAGATTTTAGCCTCGACAATGGTGCTAATTGTTATCTCCCAAAACTTCATTACACAATATGAAGTCCTTAATACCAATCGAGACAACTTTAATGATATGTAGGAGTGTTTCTCACTGTCACCACAACATCCACTCCTCTTGATTATGAGTAGCTCATTTCTATCTCAAGGGGCGCTTCCCTAACACAAGCTTGAACCTATCATTACAACTCAAAGTACTAAAGTATTCAATAGGAAAAATAACAATACAAGAGAATAATTTAAATATAGTGGTTGAATATTATCATGACTAATGCTTATCAATTCGGAAATGGAGTCAATTATTTATACTAAGAGGCTCGACTTTATATGGACAAAGAAATATGATAAATTATCCCATTTTAAATAAACCCTAATAGATCAAGTATCTCACTTCTTACTCTAAATTATAGAAGGGAAATTCCAAACATAAGTGGATATAATTCTCAAATAGCTACAATTTTTGTAGATCCAAGTGAATGAATCAAATGAATAATTCATTACATAGAGCTTCTAACATAACAACAAGGACTGATAAACTATGGAATTCAACTATTTTTACAAACAAAAACAAATAGACTACTTACAATTGAATAATAATCCTATTTGTAATGAATTCTTAAAACACAGGGACAAAATAAGTCCACGACAAAGAAGTCTTTAGTTAATCCTCATAAAAAAAAATGCAATTGCAACATATTACATTTAGATCAACCTACATAATAAAAAAATAACTTGGAGAGCACAAAAGAGCATAGAATAATTATCAATTAATCAAATATCAAAGAAATAATACATGGGTTCTAAATCCAAAGGATCCAACTATTTCTTATTTTGATCACTTAAATAGACTATTAATAGATTGACAATAAATAACTTGGAGGGCACAAAAGAACATAAAATAATTATCAATTAATCAAATATCAAAGAAATAATACATGGGTTCCAAATCCAAAGGATCCAACTATTTCTTATTTTTATCACTTAAATAGACTATTAATAGATTGACAATCTTTGACCATGTCAAAAGAAGAACAATTGTGTTATAATTTAAACCATTATTTTATCCTCTAACATAGCAAAGTACATTGCCAAGAGCTCATTTTACATGGTCAACATTGATCTTCACTTATGAGTTCCATTGATGAAGAAGAACCTCTTTCTTTGTCTTAAAACCAATACCTTTCATTTTTGTAGTTTCTTGCTTTTATCGACTTTCCCTTCAATTCATGAGTCTTATTCATTATTTTAAACTTTCTTTAGTTATTGACCATATGGACAAATAACCATTTATTCTTCATCTTGATACTACATTATCTCTTGGACAACCCCATTGTCTCCATTAAATGCATACACCCTTTCTATGTGTTCTTCGAATGATCCCTAAAATTAACTATGAGAAAAATGCATTGAATTAGGTTTTTATTGAATCCTTTCATCTCCTAGATATGAAGCATGTTGTGATTGGATGATACTCACATGGAAACCTCTTTAAATGATTATGCATTTGATTCCATTTCTAACAAGCCCCTTTTTTAGCACCTTGGATTGCTATAGTAGAATTTATGCCCTCTTAGATCATTGCTCTTACAAAATTGTGGCCATTTTTGTGGACAACCTTTATCTTACATTTGTGGTGCAACAATATTCCTTGGTCTTTATATTGAAAAGGGTTTCCTATTTGTTGCTCGGTTAAATACACGACATATGTTGTCTCATTAGTTTAAAACATGGTACACTTTTCACAATATTATGAAGCATAAACAAATTCTTGGTTTATGCCACATATGGAATTATATGGCTATTATTATCCAATTCGTGGACATAATGTGACC
>SNQJ01S0024887.1:58657-91522 GCA_010110895.2 Picea sitchensis
TAGACATATAAGAAAAAACATTCTATGGTTTTCTCCCGATTTGGGTTTCCACGTAAAACACCGGTGTACTGTGTATGTGTGTGATTATTTATTTATTACTGCTCATTATTGGATAATAATTCTACATTGATATAACATTTGAAGAAAAATGATTATAATTACGTTATTATTGATTCACCCCCCCTCTTAGTAATCCAACAGATATTTTGTTGATGAATGCAACTCACGAGCATAGTTTAGGACAATGTGGGCACATTTCATTGGCAAAGCTTAATTTTCAATTGGATAGATATAGGCTGCTAGGATTGATTTTCTAGGAAAACTGATCATAACTCATTTGAGTAATAGGGATCAATTGTTGTTAAGTAGATGATCTATGTGGAAGAGACAGACATGCCATAAGCCTACTATTTATGGATCAATTCATGTTTTTATGACACACTTTTGTTAGCTTTATTGTCCATTGCTTCTTTGTTTCTGCTAATTCTACATGCATATGGGCGTTAACACAATTTATCAAGATCTAGAGGCATTTTGGTGATGCCCAAATGCTCAAAATGTATCATTAGTCTAGGATATACATTTTCAGGTTGTCATTCTTCCCTCCTTAGGTAATGACATGAGTAATGGTTTGGGTTAGGTTGAAAATCTATAATTGATTGCATTGTATAGTCGACTTGAATATTTTTTCATTTTTGAACCAACAAAGATGGATGATACAACAACCTTCCTATTCCTTCTTAGTATATCACCCCTTGCACAAAACCTTTGAGATATTGTACTATGATTTACCTTTATCTTTTTGATCTCCAATTTTTTGGTCAAGTCACAATCTTCAAACAGGTAAACAAGAATTTCCCTGGCTGTCTGGCTTGCTTCAAATGTAAAGTACATCATAATTTGATCATAAGTGGAATCAAACCTATTTTCAATCATTTTCAATTTCAACCTCCTTGATATACATCCTTGAATGTAAGGTTGGTTCTTCCAATCCAGTTAAAGAATCGGAAACAGGAAGTATATGGTACCATGAAAATCTAATTTCAAAATATTCTTGCATACAAAGGAGGAGGAGGAGAATGTCATTTAATGAGTCCCTATAGATCTCAACATGATACTGTCATTTTGTTCCATTTACAACCTCTAAAACCATGATCGATTCATTTGGAATAGTGGCATAAGAAAAATCTAGTTCTTCTCCCATTGTAGCTACCTACTTTCTTAATAACAACATTCAATTAAGTCCACAACTTTGCCTCTGAATTTCAAAATGTTGGATGATGCTGCTTTTTAAAGATCTTTAATATTTTTGTAGAAGTAATTTCCACTTGATTAGGAATTTAATGATTTCTTGCATATCATTCTGTTTGAAATCCCATTGGCGATCACTTTTCACTTTACCAAAACTACAAAGTTGTAAAGCGCAATGATGTCAAAGTGGATTTCAATTTTTGTCTCTCTCCACCATTGAAAACCTAATTAGGTGATCCATGTACATGTTCTCAGACTCTGTACTATCAACAATAATTTCGGCTTTCCATAGTGACTGAAAAATAAATAGAAAGGAATGAAATTTTTGAGTGACCACCGAAAGGAAAACCTAATATCCATAAATTCATCGACTCGGTGGTTGAAGCGTCCAAATAACATTTAATCTTTGAGGTTTGGGAAATCTAATCAGGTTCATGTTAGATTTAGTCATCAAGGAACTATATTTGCGTAAACTGATTATAAATATTCAAATACTGAATCGTTTGAATCAGATAGAGTTGGAATTCAAAAATGGTTAAGTATGGATTTAATTGTTGTATGCCAATTTTCCTAGTTTGATAGATTGGGAGTCTATCTTTAGAGCCATAAAATCTATATTGAAATTGAATTGAAATTTACTTTGTTCTTACGATGCCCTGGCATTGATAGTTGAAATTATGGAAAATTGGTGAAAAATACAAGAAGATTGATTCCATAAAGTATATAGTAAGCTTCTATTTTATTACTAATTTGCAGGGGTATACATGCTTTTCCTTGGCCTTGATCACTAGATAGTATGGAGAAAAGGATTGTGCATGTTTGAAGGATGCATGGGTGTAATTGGCCTATATGGTGGTTACTATTTGAGGTTTGCTTAATTGGGATGCTATTTTGTCTTACCAAATTAAGACTATGATCAATAGAGCATAGAAGGTGAAGGGTAAGCCTAGCATAGTTCCTACATTCCATATGGCATCCTATATGTTGGATGTAGTTTGTGCCTCAATTATATTTGGAGGTATCAATTTCAATTGGCAGGTCTTGGAATCCCATGTGCATGTGTATTACCAAATATTGTTGGAAAACAAGTATAATAAAAAATATTCAGCCGTTTGTGGCATGATATTTCTTGTTATAGTTATCTTCTAAAAAATAATGTAGATGATAAAAGTTGGGATTCAGTTATATATTTGCCTATTAATATCTTCAAGAAAGATTTCCTTATTTAAAAGAATTTGTAGTTACCAAATGTCAACACCTTTTCACCAAATCCAAAATGCCAGAAAATAGGCTGAATACTTTTGGGAGGTGGCATATCAAATAGACCATACAAGGGTTTTAATGCTTTCAAATTTGTTACCCAGAGGTGAAAAATGTTTACGTTCCTACAATTTTAGTTTGTCATCATTTTCATTAAAAGATCCCGAAACAAATGACAAGAGATATCTAGTGCTCTTCTTGATTATGGAATTCCCTCTTAGTCAATTGGGAACCTTGCCATGATCCCCACCAAAGGAAGTCCTTGGCAAAACCTTGCGTGACCCGATATCCTTAGCTTGTCCATATGCTCATGAATGGTGGGAATATGAACTTCCCTATGAAATTGTCAAGGATTGGGATGAGGGATAATATTTCTCAACAAAATTAGTTCTTAGAGAATCAAAAGTTACAAGTCAATCAAAAGCTACAAGTCACTTTCATTTACTATTCATGAAGGTCATATTTTAGTAACATATTTCTTCAAACTCTTTAGATTAGTTTTATTTTCTCACATTGAATATCCTAATTACTTAAAAAACATAAAAAGAAACAAAAATACACTTTTGAAATAATTCACAAATCTCATTGAACAATTGTTGGACGATTAATCCATAGGATTATTCCATCCCAAAAATGTAAGAGTCTAATTGGGCTTATTCCTTGAGTTTAATCCCTACTATTTAGAATTGGGAATCCATCCCCTCAATAGAATTGACACTAGAAGAAGGGCCTTTGTATGGAAAGAACCATACTAATAATCATATTAAACAGATCATCTGGGATGTTGATCAGTCCCACATGCAATAAAGCAAAATAAGTGAACTTGCCTCCTATTGTCACTCAAGATTATGAAAAATGATCGATTGCTTTTTGACCCCTTCTTCTCATTTTGAAGAAGTAATGCTACTGAACAGCAGTGGTATCACTAGAAATCATACTTTGGTTTACAATGTAGAAGATTTGGTAGAATTATCCTTACCAAGAAATTCTGAACCTTTTGGCTTGGTTCCCTGTTGAGTCAACCTTGCTCCTTTCTAATGAAAGTGAACACTCAACAAACAATTTGACTCCTAATTTGATTTGAGATCCACAGGGGCTCGAGGCTGAGATGTGAGTCATTCAAAATAATTTAGATATGGCCAGCATTAATCCAGCCTTGTTTAGTAACAGATTCTTTGTACCTTTCAGATCCAAAAGCTATTGCAACCTACTAAACATCTTTAACATTTCCTTGATTACATTATAACGATGAATTATTCTTTGAGGACACTTTTAAGCAAGTGACCCGGTATAAAACTTAGTACAATATGATTTTAGGTTTGATTTCTATGCTTAACTAACTTTGATTCATGAGAGTTATATTATATTGTCATTGTGATTATTATATGTTAAATTTTATATATATATATATATATATATATATATATATATATATATATATATATCGACATGTATTATGATGATTTTTCTTGAGTGTGTAGGACTCGACATGTATTATGATGATTTTTCATGAGTGTGCAAGAAACATGACAAGTTGATGATGTTGAGGGCATCACCAGACTTCCTTGGACTCCAGATTGAGTCACAGAGTGGACTTGTATTTTGGTTTGAGTATTTGATTTACACACATGTGTTATATGATGATTCAGTTTGGATATTATATATATGGATTATTGACATTTTTCTTGTCAGTGGATGCATACATGGTGACTCTTGGTAATCCAACTCACATATGGAGTAAAGGGGCCATACACAAAAATCAAAAGGATGAGGGAGAGATGTGGCAATGTCCTTGTCACATCCTATTAGCACTCCCGTCATGACCTGAACTGTAGGTTAACGATTAACTAGTTCGAGAGGTCCACAATGTCGTGAGGGAAAATTGAGATAGTCGCTCACAAATAATTCTAAGGGGTGCACAATAAGGCATAATCCTTATTCCTTGGAAAATCCCTTAGTCTCTCACAAGGTAGACTAGTGGAGTGTCGGCTCCAAGTGTTTGAAAAAACTCCAAACTAGTCAAAGGCGAGTGGCACCCTTGGAGCACAGAAGTGCGTCTTGAAGGGCACGTCATGCAAACAAAATGTTAGTCAACAAAAATATAGAAGGCCTAGAAAATTAAAATAAAATACTTAGACATTGTTAGAAAGAGCATACAATCGATTGTTAAATTATAAACAAGAAAACTGACCAAGAGTTTAAGTCTAGGAGGTTTGACTAAATTAAAACATCAAAAGGGAATGAAGGGAATTAGACTAGCAAGTTAAGTAAAATAAGAAATAAAAATAAAGTTGGGTAGATGCACATGTGTGCATGAAAATAATAAAAGGGATTTTTAAATAAAAATAAAATAAAAACATGAGAGAATATGTGTTCCACATAGAGTAGCATATTGAGTCAATCGACCACTAATCCTAACTAAAAGAAGACTCCTAATCCAACTCAAACTCAAATCTAGTTAGGGGACACAAAATAAATGAAGGATTGGGGAACTAAGGGACAACTAAGAGCAAAAATAGGAACAAATTGGGGAATGTGAGAGAAATTGTCTATTTAATTAAAATAAAAGGAGATTTACATGTGAAACTTAGGGAGAGTGTGACATGTGGTGTGGGTGAATAATCCTTGATTTAATTATTAAAAATTATTAATTTGTGCATGAGAGGACATGTGTCATTGCTAATTTTCCTATAAATGAAATAGAGAGGAAGCGAGAAGGATCTCATTCTTGGAAGTAATGTTATGCTGCAAAATTTTTTCTTGACTAGTTTACTTGTTGAGAGTTCTCAGTTGGGTTTCAAAACTTGTGAAGGAGGTGGAAGCCTCTCCTTGAGAGGAAAAGTTTGTGCTATTGTGTTCTTGGTTACCTATGTGTGGCCCCTTTGTGGCTCAGAGGGCTAGGGGGAAGAAGAGTATCCTTAGCGTTGGCTGGAAGGTACCAATGAAGTTTTTGGATAAAGAGGAAAATGAAAGGAGAACGTTGCACAATCATCCATGGAAGATCAACATCATTGTAAGCCATCGTCTGGTTACAATATTTTTTTGGTTACTAAGTCATTCCATATATTTTATATAAATTCTTAGTAGATCCGTTGGGTGGATACATGACTCCTTAAGTTTGGAAAGTATTGGGACTATTGTTAACTGATTTACAATTGATTTAATTCAGAATGTTTCAAGAATGGTATTGGATATAAAAAGATATTGTGCAGAACTACATTTTCTTTATGGAATGTTCGAACCAAACTTATCTATGAATTAATTCAAATGATAATGTTATTTGCATATGCTCGTATTGTGATTGAATATCTATCTTCTTGAAATATGTTGTTGATGGTAGGTAGATTAAGGTCCATAACTACATATATTTGTTATCGATTTGGATATGCCAAGATTTTCTTAGTATTATTTCTTCTCGCTTGAATGATTTAGATATGTAAGCGCTAAGTCTAAACCTTATGAGAACTGAATCATTCTTTTATCTTGTGAATCATAAATTTTTCTTTATTTAAATGAGTTGTAAAACATGTATATCACTGTGAATTTAGCCACTAATCTTTAGTCAACTGTCAGTTGATTATTCAGTGTCGCCATAGGTGGCACTCGAATTTATCATAACTTGCAGTCATTAACGAATTTTTCTTTTGGAAAAAAGGTTAAATGTTAATGCAATACTATAGCTTTTGCCCCAAAATATTATTTCTAATAATCCTAGGTTGGTCCTTGAAATACTTATTTCTAAAAATATTATTAATTTTCATTTCTAAAAATATTATTAATTTTTGTATAGTTAGAATTTTGTTAAAAAGGTATATATATATATATATATATTTCTAAAAATATTATTAATTTTTGTATAGTTAGAATTTTGTTAAAAAGGTAAATGGATATATATATGATTTGACTGGTAAAGTCTACAAAGGTATACATACCCTACCCCCCTCTGGATTTGAACCTGTAACCTCTTAAGAGGAAACACATGTTCTTAACCATTAGGCCCACTCAGGCTGTTCGTAATGTCAAGATCAAGTTAATCTAGTACTTGCACATATACTTTTTGTGGTTATTGATACATATCGTTGGGTTTAGTGATGAATCCTTTATGTTCATTGCAAATAAATTGAATTTTCATAGGTTAAGTTTACCTCATTATATATTTGTGTGATTAAAAAAAAAATATTACTTCATTGTATTCACTTACCTTTGTGTAGTGTACGGAGGGGTGTTACATCATCCATAACAATTGCTTCCCAAGTATGATCCTGAAGTGGTTGGCCTTATAGAAGATCACATTAAGAAGTTTATTCTAGCCATTAGCTTAATGAAATTACAACATGAGGATGTGGTGTGTGGAATCTTCCTTTATAATTTTGAAAACACAATATCTACCTAGTATTTTAATTTTCCTAGACGGTCAATAATTAGTTGGGGTGATTTTGAAAAAACAATTATAGAAAAATTTGGGGAAGAAACCAACACTGGTGCATTGATGTATGAATTATTTTCTCTAGTCATGGGTCCTAATGAAAAGGTCAAATATTTTAACCAAAGGTTTACTGCAGTCGTAAAAAAGTTTAAATATGGAACCGCACCTGCACCAGAGCTTCAAATCAAGTTTTATGCTAATGCATTACCTGTAACAATTTCAATTTTTTTTCAAGCGAGAAACAAACAATACCTTAACATTAACATTTTTGGAAGCTAAGAAGGTTGAATTCAAAATGGAAGGATGTAAAGAAACATAGACAACATTGGGTAAGAAAGAAATTACACCACCCAAAAAAGGTCTTATTCTACCTAGTCCACAACCAAAGCAACCCACAATGGGTAAATAAAAGTATTCCATGGTTATATAAATCATGCAGAGAATTATTAAATGATTATTTAATGAAATAATAGATATGAAGCAGAGTTTTGGAGAAGGAAAATCCAATCAGAAATCACACAAGCCTTTCTTGAGAATGCCTTTCCCTCCCAAATCCATTGAACCACCACCTACAATCTAAGCATTGGTTTCAAAGGAGTAGCCATGGATAATTATTACAACTATCATCAATCTAATCATTCCAAGAAGCCACAATGGATAAACACAATGAATTTTATGGCAAACATATTTCTAGATGGTTATGCACAAGTAGAAGAATCTGATGAACAATTAGAGGGAGAGTTGGAAGAATAATATCCATAAAATTTCAATGAGATAGCCATGGTCCTGTGGGATATGTTCCCTGGTGTAAATTTGAGGAAAGATGATGAAGTGGTGGAAGAAGGATTAGAAGTTCAAACTAGGAGTAAAGGATCCATACCTCAACAGTAACAAGTGGTGCCCCAAACCTAGAATACCATAAAACCCTGGACCGTGAATTCCACTATTAGACCCACCCCAATAATATTCATTATGCATAATCCTTAGACCGGTTATTTAGATAATATGGAATACAACATTGTCGAAGATATGAAGAAAAGAAAAGAAAATATTTTGATACTTGATGTATATAAAATTTCAAAGCAATGTAAGTTGTTGTTGAATGATTCGAAATATGAAGAGGTATGACCTCTAACTTCTATTAAAAATACCAATTAAACATCTATAAACAATATGCAGAAAGAAACAATCAATGCTACACTCTCGAAAAAAAAGTATAAGTCATCGACTCCTCATAAAGTGCACAACCCACATTATTCATCTTGATAGGTTGGAAGTTAAAGTAATTGGGGAGTTGAAGGATGTTCTTATCAAAACAACATCAAACCCCAAAGTTCACCAAATCATAGACATTTTTGTGGTGGATATACCTTAAGCACATGGTCTCTTTCCCAGTAGATATGTGTCTTAGAAATTACAAGGTTATTTCACATCTGACTTGTCACACTTGTGGCTCCCATGAAATGGATAACCAAACTAGATCATGATTGATAGAGAAAGATACATGTAACAAATTGTTATTGATCTTGAGGTAGCCAATGAATCCTCATCTTCAAAATTCTTGATTCTTGGAAATTATTCTTTGGATTCTTATTTGGGTAATTTCATAGATGAAATTTTTGATGTACCTAAAACCCAGTTATCCGAATTGACCCTATAGGAAGATAATTCTCATAAGATGATGAGTGATGCCAATTTTGTAAACTATGTAAATTCTAGTTCTTCTTATACTCTAAATACATCAAATAATAACAAAACATATAGTATACCCTTGATATACAGACTCTATTTTTTGATGGTCCCAAATATCAAGAAGGAGTTGGAGCTAGTTGCTTGGTGATTGATCCTAGGGGAAAGCATAGTTTTCTTTATCGTAGACTGTAATTTGATTGTAGTTCACCTCGAATAAAAAATTACAATTAGGAATTTCATAGCTTGATTGAAAATTTTAATCTTTCAATATTTATATTGTCACACGTGTTGACAACCTAGTAGATGATTCATTAACTACCATTGCTTCTAGACTTTCCCCATTAGAATATTTTAAAGCAAGTAGGTTTGAAATTGAGTTGCTTTATAAGCATTATGTTCCTAATAAAATAGCAAACTGGAAATTATTTGAGGGAGATGAGCACTTTGTTCCTGATAAAATAGCAAACTAGAAAGTATTTGAGGGAGATGGGCAGATCCTATACTTTGTTAGTAATGGCGAGAACTTCAAGGATTTTTCTATTGATGATGAATAATTTTAATTTTAAGAAACTATAAGAGAGGAGAAAGAGAAACCACCCAAGACAAAATATCATGCCATGCCCAAAGACATTGTTAATTTAGAAAAAATGTTTGATTTACCAAACATATTTAAAGGACCACTTGATGTTAAAACTAACAGTTTCAGTCTAGGTCACAAAGTCATCAATCTGGGAACTATTGAAAATCCAAAAAATGTCAACCTGGGTAGAGAATGTTTTGAATAGGAAAATATATCGTATATTAAATTTTTTAAAACATACCAAGATGTTTTTTCATGGTCATATCACAACCTTGATACCTATTACACACAAATCATTCAACATACTATCCCTATGAAGAAGGATGTGAAACCTTTCCAACAGAAACTCTGTAAGACACATCCTTACATTGAGCCTCAAGTCCAAAAGGAGTTAAAGAAACTTTCAGATGCCAAAATAGTTTTTCAAGAAAGTCATTTTGCTTGGGTGGCCAATATAATACCAATTAGAAATAAAAATAGTGAAATTTTCCTTTGTGTGGACTTCCATAACTTGAACAAGGCCTCCGAGAAGGACAACTATCAGGTGCCACTCATGGAATAGATCCTAAAAATAATATTAGGATCTAATATGTTCTAATTACTTGATGGTTTCTCTAGATACAATCAAATGCTATTAACTAAAGAAGATAGGTTGAAAACCACGTTCTATATTGAATGGGGTACTTTTTCCTACAAAAAAATTGCCTTTTGGATTGATTAATGTTAGAGCCATTTTTCAGAGAGCAATAGATGTTGATTTCCAAGGTCTCATTAGCCGTAGTGTTGTTGTTTATTTGGATGATGTGAAAGTTTATTCAAAAGATAGATCCGACCATATTTCACATCTCACATAGATTTTGTAAAGGTGTAGGAAGTATGGATTTTTTCTAAATCCCAAAAAGAGCATCTTCATTGTTACTGAAGGAAATTTACTTAGTCATAGCATATATGTAGGAGGAATAAAGATAGATCCCAGGTTCCTTTACCCCATAACAAGAAAGCGATGCAATATTTCTTTAGGAATATTAATTTTGTTCGTAAGTTTAGTCTCGATTTTTTTGAAACCATTAAGCCACTGTAAAACATGATCAAGAAATATTCACAATTCAAATGGAATAAGGAAGAGAAGGAACTATTTGAGAAAATTAAAACCGTTATATATAATCGTCCCATTTTATGTAGTCCAAACTTCAATCATGATTTCTTTCTTTATACTTTTGTTTATGATCATTCACTTGTAGCAGTGCTGACGCGGAAATATTCTGAAGGAAATGAAGCAGCTATCTCTTTTATGGGTATGAATCTACCAAGAGTAGAAATTAATTACCTTTCAATAGATAAGAAAGTCGTTTCTATCTATAAATATGTCAAACAATTTAGGTTTGATATCCTCAAGAATCATACAAAAGTGATAGTACCTCACCTCATTGTTCGATCATTATTTTCCCAACACGAATTAGGAGAGCATATTGGAAACTGGATGAAAACCATTCAAGAATTTGATCTTGAGATAAAACCTTCTCACATTGTACACGGACAAGGATTATGTAAGCTAGTTGCATAATCACAAGCTGCTACAACTAAAGAAAAAGAGGGATGGGAAAATGAACTTTCTATTTATACTAATGAGGTCCTTTACATTCCAACTACTACAAATTCATGGTATACATATATGACCTTTTTTCTACACTATGGGACATGCTTGAGCCACATGAATTAAAAAGATAAAAGGTCCTTATGACTAAAATATCCTTAGTACAAATTGATTAATACCAGTCTTTTATGAAAAAACCATGATAGAGTATTGCTAAGATGTCTAGAAAAGGAAGACACTAAAAAAGTCTTGAAAGATATCCATGATAGCTTAACTGGGGGTCATTTTGTCGATGAGACTAAATCTCAAAAAATACTAATATATGGATACTACTGGCCTACTCTCTTTCAAAAAGTGCATGCTTATGTGAGAAAATGTAATACTTTTCAGTGAAGCATGAGAAGAGAGAAGAAAGCAACAATCCCACTGTAACCTATTATGATCAGTAGACCTTTTGAGTAGGGGTATCGACATCATATGAGAGACAAATTCCCATTTATAAAACACAATACAAGTATACCTTAACCACAACAAATTATTTCACCAGGTGTTTTGAAGCTATCCCTTTAACACAAGTAAATGAAAAGGTGGTTATTCAATTTTTGGAACAACATTTAATCACTAGGTTTGGGGTTCCTTCTATCATTGTGTTTGATAATGTTACTTATTTTTCTTCATATTATTGTTTGAATTTGCTTTGGATAAATGGATCATTCTGAGGTAGTCAACTAACTATTATCCACAAGATAATGGAGTATTTGAGTCAATCAATAAAAATGTTATTTGTATTTTGAAGAAGCCTATAATGGACAATCATCGAAATTAGCACAGTGCTTTGCTCAATGCTATTTTGGATAATAGATTTATTCCTAAGGAGGCTTTGGATACCTCTCCTTATTATTTGGTGTATGGGAAAGAAGCAATTATTTCAACCAATATTTTCTTTCCATCCCTATAGTTGTCCCATACTCCGAGCAGTCAACCTTCCTCTGTCCTTCAGAACATGATTATAACATCCCACTCTAACTGACCACACTATTATTGACTTATTCTTTGAGGACACTTGCTTACAAGTGATACGGGTATGGTACTTTGTGATTTTATTCAGATTATGGGTTATATATGATGAGGTTGAGTTGTTATGGATTATTGATTATATTGATGTATATATATATATATATATTGACAGATGATTTTGACGAGTCGTCCTGAGTGTGCAGGGCAGATGACAGATTAAGGATGTCGATGGCATCAATGGATTCCATTGGACCCCAGATTGAGTCAGGGAGTGGATTGTATTTATTGAGTATTTCATTTCACGCACATATGTTGTATGATTTATTTTAGTAAAGATTTATATATATGGAATTGTTGACAACATTTTGTCAGTGGATGCAAGTTTGATGATGCTTTCTAATCCGACTCACATAAGGAGTAGAGGGGCTAAATGCACATAAAATAGAAATTTAGGGAGAGGTGTGACAACATCCCTGTCACATCCTACTAGCACTCCCACTATGGTCTGAATTGTAGGTTAACGATTACCTAGTTCGAAGGGTCCACGATGTCGTGAGGGAAGATTGAGACAGTCACTCGCGAAGATTTTTAAGGAGCGTGAAATAAGGCAGAGTCCTTATTCCATAGAATCCTTTAGTCTCTCACAAGGTTGACCAAGTGGAGTATTAACTCCAAGGGTCGAACAACTTCCAAAATAGGTCTAAGGCGAGTGGCACTCTTGGAGAACGAAGGTGCGTCTTGAAGGGCACATCGCATAATTTAAAACTTGAAATCAATAAATCTAGGTGGCCTAGAAAACAATGAATTATTTAGACCTTGTTGGATTAATTAATTAATTAATTGATAGATTATTAGTTGAGAATCCTAACAAG
The DNA here is from genome assembly GCA_010110895.2 of Picea sitchensis. Lineage (NCBI taxonomy): Eukaryota > Viridiplantae > Streptophyta > Pinopsida > Pinales > Pinaceae > Picea > Picea sitchensis. The sequence goes on from SNQJ01S0024887.1 coordinate 71,350, forward strand.
AGTCAAAGCCTAAGTCTAACTTTGATTTGGGAACTATCTAAAATATTAAAGTGGGGATAAATATAATACTAGGAGAAGGGGTGGTAAGGGGGAAGAAGAGTACCCCTAGCGTTGGTTGGGAGGTACCGATGAAGTCTCTGTGATTATAAAGCAAAGGAAATGAAGGAGAAAGACTTGAAGGAGTCTTCAGTATGCATCATTCCTTGGTGTTGGTATTTGATATTCATAATTGTATTCATAGTATTTGTGTAGTTTTAAGTTAGACTGTTAGAGTCGTTGTAGATTCAATGGAAAGTATAAATGCCAAATGCTACAACTTCTGTCAATAGATGATAATTATATTGGTTGTATTATTTAAATTTCTCTGAATTTTGGATGTCCCCGCAAATCCAAATTTGAGTGGCTTGATTTTCATAGTATATCTTGTTTCATATTGGTGAATGATCTATGTTCTAAAACTCCTAGGTTACCCATTGTGAAGTTGTATGATCATAGTTTAGTTGAAATTATTTAAGGACATTGTTGGTGTATTTATCACTGGTAAACTGTGGAATCAAGTCCAATTTTTGTATTCATGATTTCTTTGTTGGAAACCTTGTTGAATCCTAAATTAATTCATCATGTGGAAACTCTGTTGCTGTGAAAATTTTGTATCATGGAAATCTCTGTGGAAATTGTCTTTCAATTCATGGTAATATAGATTCTGTTGATTTTGTGTAAATCCAATTGTAATGAGTTCCTCTGTTGAATTTCATTTAGCTCCTAATAAATTCTTATCATGAGATCCTTGTCAGATTGTAATTTAGATCCAAATTTTATCAACTCCATGTTTAGTTTATGATAAATTTCAATTTTGTTGAATGGTGGATTCCTGATGGTTTTGTTTAATCTGAATTTATTGTGTTCTCTGATTTAAATTCTTGGTTAACCAAATTTATCAGTAACGAGGGATCTCTGTGCTATAGTATCTTAATTTGAAACTTCAAGATCTTGGAATGTCTGTGTGAAGGTCTCCAGACTTATTTTTACACACTTCATTCCTGGGCGTTAGCCCCTTTTCCTTAACAAGTTAGGCATGTGACCTGGGGTTAGAACCCAGTGCTGGCCAAAGGGTGATATTTAGAGCTCTGGGACTTTGTTGCTCCAGAGGTTCTTTAACTTCTACACTCTTTTTCTCCCGAAGTGTTAACCGATCGAATCCGGTCATGAGCTGAGTTGACCAACTGTTGTAGGTTAACACTACCCCACCTTTATCCGTTAAATTTTAGTAAACTAATCTAACGAATGAATTTTCTCCCTGATCAACAATTGACATCTACTAAAGAGCTCATAACTCCATGATTTTTCTCTCTTTTGCATCAAAAACCCTTTTTCCTCTGGAGTGTTGAACTGTTGAACCTCTGAAGGACCAAGGCTCGAAGATCTAACAGTCCTTGATTGGTCACTAGATCTACGGATGAAATTTACTTTGGGAGTTCAAAACTTCAGGGTTTCATAATATTAAATGATTACCTTTTAACTTAGTCATAGAGTCTAATCTTGAATAAACTATGGAGATCATCGGTTCTCACACCTTGCTCGGATCTACAGCCATGAGGAAATTTGGGACTCCGGGCTTTGAAAGTTTTTGGTGTTGCAACTCTTGTTTCCTCCAAATTTGCGAAGGCCGAACCCACAGATCGAACAAGCCTTGTTAAACTTTCGACGACGACCAGGATTAAATCTAGGATCTAAGAGTTCGGGATTTTTCACCCAAAGAAACTTCAACCATAACCTCCCGAATGGCCAAATTCTGAATACTCAGATCTACGGACACGTGTACCCAACATTCGATGATAATGATTTACTCTAGACTTCGGGAGTCCGGGGTCCCTTAACCTTAACACCATGACTTTATTTTTCACCAAATTACTGAACCTATGAAATATGAAGGCTTGTAGATCTAATGGCCCATAATCGATCGTCAGATCTATGACTGTCCTTCATTCCCGGACTTCGGAGCTTCAGGGTTTTCTTCACTCTTTACAGTTATGAACCTAACAAGCCAAATAGTCTAACCCTTTAGGATCGAATGACTAGTACTCACTCATTGATTTACGGTGTAGTTTCACTTCGCGACTTCGGGCTTCGGGGTTCACTCAATACAACAACTATAATCCACCGAAGTAACGAAGCCCAAAGGTCTTAAGGTTTAATGGGTGCACATACCGTATCTGATTGAACGATTACGAGGATTTCGACTCCTCACGATCATATCCCATCCATTAATTTCCTTCGAATGGATTTCAAACTCTTGAATTCCTCTCTTGAACCCTGCATGTGTTGTTTCTCCTAAACTTTACCTTTGAATTGAACTCCAGTGCTCAATAACGCATCTCTCACGAGCTCTGGACTCTAATTGTAAAGTGTATGCTTGCGCCTCAGTGTGTAAGTTATCACTATCTCTCCTAAGCTTTGTACTTCCGAAAGTTATGACCTCTGCTTGACTTGAGAGGGTCTCTGTGCATTCGGAAGTTGTTTATGAAACTTTGGGATTTCATGGAGCCTATCTACGCACTTCTAGAGTTGTCTTTGGAAGTGTAGTACTATGAAACCAGGAGAGAAGTTTCAGGCTTCTTATAGAACTTTTAACTCATTCTTAGAACAAACTTCCGCTCGATTGCACAATCCTTTCTTCATTGTATCAGTTGGTTCACAAGGTGCAGAGTAAGCTTATGGTGACTACTTTGTGTTAAGAGTTTTTCTCTCCTGTTCCTTTCCTCTTTTAACTTGTGATGTAGATCATATATCTATCTACTTGGTTGTACGTTGTAGGGTGGTCGCACTTATTTTAGGTAAACATAAGTAATATTAAAACTGTCATAAATGATAGATTTTCTATTTAAGGGACTCTAGTTTTTACTGTTAAGTTTATGTCATGATTCTATTGAAATTCTTCCTGACCTTTAATTCAGTAAGATGATGAGTTATTGTAATATCATACATTGTGTTATGAGGTGATGACTAAGATACCAGATTCTCTTTGTTATTTTGAAAAATTTGTAGTAAGGAATGCTGAGATTTATAGTTGAACTTTGGAATAGATAAAATTATGGGAATTAGATACTTCCTTGTTCCTCAAAACAATCACTAGTATTGAGACCTTAAATGGTTAAGATCAATCGGATGAATCCTATAATTGAGCATTGATTATGTGTCTTGGAGGTCCTAACCTTGTAGGATAGGTTGGGTGGGTATCTTGTATGTTATTATATGTGAGGTGGCAGATCCTTCATGAATCAAGTGGTATCTAAATCTAGTAGTGCAATGGAATGAAAGAAATAGAACGAGTATTGTTAATGTACGTCACTATCATGTTTCATTGGTTCAAATGATGTTCTATGGATGTCAAAAAAAAATCTCTTACTGTTCCACAATTACTTGTATGACATAACAGAGGGGATGTTACATATGGTATCAGAGTGGGTTCAAACCTGAGAAATTGGACCGCTACACCATCCACTGTGTTAAACTAAATGATTGAATTAGATTGCTAATAGAGATCTGAAATTATTCTTACATGTAATCATGGTTAGAGGGAACAGGGGAAGTAGACGATGTTGTGCTGGAGGAAGAGGTATGACACCTTCGATAGTACCCATGCCAGAAGGGTCTAATCCCTAGGGAGATGAGAAAAATAATGAGCTAGAACATGTTGCTGTGAGAGACATGGTAGGTTTGATGAGATCATTCCAGAGGATGTTTGAGGCTTTTATTAATCGTCTGTATCAAGATGAGGGCAGAGCATCTATACCCAATGAAGGTTCACAATGCACTCCATCTGGTAGTGGTAGTATACATAGAGAACTCGAGAAGGTGAATTTTCCCGAGTTCATGGGTGCCACAGACAACTTAGCTGCCAATGCATGGTTGGAGAACATGGTGATGTGCTTCACACTTCATGATTACACCTCCAACATGAAAGTCCGCATGGCAGTCTTTCAGTTGAAGGGGAGTGCTCTTCTATGGTGGAAGACGCTCCTACCTCAACTAAACATGGTCGTCGAAGATGTGTCATGGGAACTGTTCGAGGAACGGTTCCAGGAGAGGTACTTGTCCGAGCAATTCATTGATCATTAGCTTAATGAGTTCAATGCATTACGACAAGTTAGTCGTACGGTGCCAGAGTACGAGGCCAGATTCATGGAGCTACTTAGGTATGCTCCACATATGAACACATAGAATTTAAAGGTCAACAAGTTTGTGTTTGGCCTTAACTTCAACATTCATGAAAAGGTACGAATCCTAATGCCTCAGCCATTACACGATAAAAAAACCTAGAGGCAGGACTCCTTCTAGACAGGTTGTATAGGTGACACCAGGAGTGCAACAACATCAAACACCAGCCAGACATGCTTCAGGGAATCAAGATACACCTAAAGGACCTATGTTCACGAAACCACAATAAAAGAATCCTCAAGAGATGACTCCTTATAGAGGACCACAACAACAACAATGTCATCCGCAGTAGAAGTAATTTAGGCATGTTCAATAGAACATACCGGGATCACAAAATGTTAGACGAACAACTTCTACTTCAGGGACCAGGAGCACTGGACCGAAGACTGGATGTTGGACATGTGGTGAGCCACATTACCAACTTGACTGTTTGATTGAGAAGGCCAGAGCGACCAGATCATTAGGACCCAGTACAGTGTGAGATTTGGGCAACTCCCACAAGATACATACAGTGGTGAACAACCACCAGGCTGAGCACCAGTGTACTGTGTTGGAGATGTCAGGTTTCAAATGAGGGTGATCTCATGGTGGAGCCAATCCACATTCTAGACCATCGCATTCAATAGCTACGACGTCGAACATTCGATCAGGTCAAGGTCTAGTAGGACAATTACAATCCACACTCGACTACCTGGGAGGACGCATTTGATATGTGTCAACATTTTCCTTACTTGTTTTGATAGATTTAGACATATAGATCTATATTAGATACATTTATTACTTTCTTTTATATATATTGTACAAACTTCGGGACGAAGTTTAGAAAAAGAGGGGGTGTATGTAACATCCCGCTCTAACTGAGCACAATATTATTGACTTATTCTTTGAGGACACTTGCTTACAAGTGATCTGGGTATGGTACTTTGTGATTTCATTCAGTTTATGGGTTATATATGATGAGGTTTAGGTTTTAAGGCTTATTGATTATATTGATGTATATATATTGATAAATTCTTTTGACGAGTCGTCCTGAGTGTGTAAGACACATGACAGATTAAGGATGTCGATGACATCGATGGATTCCCTTGGACCCCAGATTGAGTCAGGGAGTGGATTGTATTTATTGAGTATTTCATTTCACGCACATATGTTGTATGATCAATTTTAGTAAATATTTATATATATGGAATTTTTTACAGCATTTTGTCGGTGGATGCAGGTTTGCCGATGCTTTCTAATCCGACTCACATAAGGAGTAGAGGGGCCACATGCACAGAAACTAGACATTTAGGGAGAGGTGTGACAACGTCCCTGTCACAGCCTACTAACACTCCCACCGTGGTCTGAATTGTAGATTAACGATTACCTAGTTCGAAGGGTCCACGATGTCGTGAGGGAAGACTTAGACAATCACTCATGAAGATTTGTAAGGAGCACGCGATAAGGCAGAGTACTTATTCCTTAGAGGCCCTTAGTATCTCATAAGGTCGACGAAGTGGAGTATTAACTCCAAGGGTCAGACAACTTACAAAACAAGTCTAAGGCTAGTGACACCCTTGGAGCACGAAGGTGTGTCTTGAAGGGCACGTCGCATAATTTAAAACTTGAAGTCAATAAATCTAGGTGGCCTAGTAAACATTGAATTATTTAGACCTTGTTGGATTAACTAATTAATTAAATGATAGATTATTAGTTGAGAATCCTAACAAGAGTCAAAGCCTAAGTCCAAGATTTGGCCTAAGTCTAAGTTTGATTTGGGAACTATCTAAAATATTAAAGTGGGGATAAATATAATACTAGGAAAAGGGGTTGTAAAATATAAAGAATTAATAAAATGCACATGTGTGCATGAAATTGATAAAAAATAAATTTAAATAGAAATAAATAATAACTTGAGAGGTTGGTTGTACATATAATAGAAGCTAGAGTCAAACTACACTAGTCTAACTAGAAGGAGACTCCTAATTAAACTCTAACTAAGATCTAGTTCGGGAACACTCCTTAAATGAGAATCTGGGGAACAAAGGGACATTTAGGAGTGAAAATAAGAACACATCGAGGTGTGAGGGTTTTTTACCTTTTTAATTAAAATAAAATTGGTAATTACTGGTGTAACTTGGGAGATTGTGACAAGTGTGTGTGTGAGTAATCCAAATTAAAATTTACTAAAAAGTTAATTATTTGTGCATGTAGACATGTGTGAATGAATAAAAGTCTATAAGAACAAATTGTGGAGAAGGAAAAAGGATTTGATTCCTAAGCATTGTTATGCCGCCACATTTTAATTGGACTATGTTTTACTTGTGAGAGTTGGGATACCAAGCTTGTAAAGAGTGTGGAAGCTCTTCCTTGCGAGGGAAATCCTTGGAGCTATATTGTTGGTTTTTTTGTGTGTGGCCTCTTTGTGGCTCAAGGGGTTAAGGGGGGAGAAGAGTAACCCTAGCGTTGGCTGGGAGGTACCAGAGAAGTCTCTGTGAATAGAAAGTGAAGGAAAGGAAGGAGCACAAGACTTGAAGGCTTCTTCAGTATGCAACATTCCTTGGTGCTGGTATTTTATATTCCGAATTTTATTCATAGTATTTGTGTAGTTATAAGTTAGACTGTTAGAGACGGTGTAGATTCACTGTAAAGTATAAATGCCAAATTCTACAACTTCTGTTAATGGATAATAATTATAATTGTTGTATTCTTTAAATTTCTCTGAATTTTGGATGTCCCCACAAATCCAAATTTGGTGGCTTGATTTTCATAGTATATCTTATTTTATATTGGTGCATGATCTATGTTCTAAAACTCATAGGTTACCCATTGTGAAGTTGTATGATCAAAGTTTAGTTCAAATGATTTAAGGACATTGTTGATGCATTTATCACTGGTAAACTGTGGAATCAAGTCCAATTTTTGTATTCGTGAGTTCTTTGTTGGAAACCTTGTTGAATCCTAAATTAATTCATTATGTGGAAACTATGTCTCTTTATACTCTCAGTGTGAATTTTGTATCATGGAAATCTCTGTGAAAATTGTCTTTCAATTCATGGTAATATCGATTCTGTTTATTTTGTGTAAATACGATTGTAATGAGTTCCTCTGTTGAATTTAATTTAGATACTAATCAATTCTTACAATGAGATCCTTGTCATATTGTAATTTAGATCCAAATTTTATCAACTCCCTATTTAGCTTATGATAAATTTCACTTATGTCAAATGGTGGATTCCCGATGGTTTTGTTTAATCCGAATTTATTGTGTTCTCTGATTTAAATTCTTGGTTAACCAAAGTTATCAGTAACGAAGGATCTCTGTGATATAGTATCTTAATTTCAAACTTCAGGATCTTGGAATGTTTGTGCGAAGGTCTCCAGACTTATTTTTACATACTTCATTCCTGGGCATTAGCCCCTTTTCCTTAACAAGTTAGGAATGTGACCAGGGGTTAGAACCCAGTGCTGGCCAAAGGGTGTTATTCAAAGATCTGGGACTCTGGTGCTCTGAAGGTTCTTTAACTTCTACACTCCTTTTCTCTCGAAGTATTAACTGACCGAATCCGGTCATGAGCTGAGTTGACCAATAGTTGTAGGTTAACCCTACCCCACCTTTATCCGTTAAATTTTAGTAAACTAATCTAACGAATGACTTTTCTCCTTGATCAACGGTTGATATCTACTTCGAAATTCGGAACTGTGTGAGTTTTCTCGCTTTTGCATCAACAACCCTTTTTCCTACGGAGTGCCGAACTATTGAACCTCCAAAAGACCAAGGCTCAAATATCTAACAGTCCTTGATCGATCACTAGATCTATAGATGACGTTTACTCCAAGAGTTCAGAACTTCAGAGTTTCGTAATCTTAAACGGTTACCTTTTAACTTAGTCGGAGAGATGAATCTAGAATAAACTAAGGAGATCATCGGTTCTCACACATTGCTCAGATTTACGGCCATGAGGAACTTTGAGACTCTGGGCTTAGGAAGTTTTTGCTGTTGAAAATCTTGTTTCCTCCGAATTTGTGAAGTTCGAACCCACATATCAGAAGGGCCTTGTTAAACTTTCGACGATGATCAATATTAAATCCGGGCTCCAAGAGTTCGAGATTTTTCACCCAAAGCAACTTCAACCATCACCTCCTGAATGGCCGAATTTTGAATACTCAGATCTACGGACACGTGTACCCAACGTTCGACGGTAATGATTTACTCCAGACTTCGGGACTCTAGGAGTCCCTTAACATTAACACCATGACTCTATTTTTCACCGGATTACCGAACCTCCAAAATATGAAGGCTCATAGATCATCGGTTCTCACACATTGCTCAGATTTACGGCCATGAGGAACTTCGAGACTCTGGGCTTCAGAAGTTTTTGTTGTTGAAAATCTTGTTTCCTCCGAATTTGCGAAGGTCGAACCCACATATCAGAAGGGCCTTGTTAAACTTTCGACGACGATCAATATTAAATCCGGGCTCCAAGAGTTCGAGATTTTTCACCCAAAGAAACTTCAACCATCACCTCTTGAATGGCCAAATTTTGAATACTCAGATCTACGGACACGTGTACCCAACGTTCGACGGTAATGATTTACTCCGGACTTCGGGACTTTGGGAGTCCCTTAACATTAACACCATGACTCTATTTTTCACCGGATTACCGAACCTCCAAAATATGAAGGCTCATAGATCTAATGACCCATAATTGATCGTTAGATCTACGACTTTCCTTCACTCCAGGACTTCAGAGCTTCGAGGTTTTCTTCACTCTTTATAGTTATGAACCTAACAAGCTGAATAATTGAACCCTTGAGGATTCAAAGACTAGTACTCACTCACCGATTTACGGTGTAGTTTCACTCCACGACTTCGGGCTTCAGGGATCACTTAATACAATAAATACAATCCACCGAAGTAATGAAGTCCAAAGGTATTAAGGTTTAACAAGTGTGAGTCTCCTTTCTTATCAAACAATTACGAGGATTATGACTCCTCACGATTATATCCCGTCCACTAATTTCCTTCGAATGGATTTCAAACTCTTGAATTCCTCTCTTGAACCCTACACACATTGTTTCTCCTAAACTTTACCTTTGAATTGAACTTCAACGCTCAATAGAGAATCTCTTCTAAGTTTTGGACTTTGATTGTTGAGTGCGCACTTGCGCCTCCCCTGTGTAAGTTAGCACTATCTCTCTTGAGCTTCGTACTTCCAAAATTTATGACCTCTACCCAACTTGAGAGGGTCTCTGTGCATTCAGAAGTTGTTTCTGAAACTTTGGGCTTTCATGGAGCCTGTCTACACACTTATAGAGTTGGCTCTGGAAGTGTTGTACTATGATACCAAGAGAGAAGCTTCAAGATTCTTACAGAACTTTTAACTCATTCTTAGAAGAGAATTTCACTCAATTGTAGAAACCTTTCTTCACTGTATCAGTTGGTTCACAAGGTGCAAATTAAGCTTATGGTGACTACTTTGCGTTAAGAGATTTTCTCCTTGTTCCCTTCCTCTTTAAACTTGTGATGTAGATCAAATATATATCTACTTGGTTGTACATTGTAGGGTGGTCACACTTATTTCACGTAAACATAAGTAATATTAAAACTGTCATAAATTATAGATTGTCTATTTAAGGGACTCTAGTTTTTACTGTTAAGTTTTTGTCATGATTCTATTGAAATTCTTCTTGACCTTGAATTCAATAAGATGATGAGTTATTTTAATAACATATATTGTGTTATGAGTTGATGACTAAGATACCATATTCTATGTGTTATTTTGAATAATTTGTAGTAAGGAATGTTGAGATTTATAGTTGAACTTCAGAATAGATAAAGTTACGGGAATTAGATACTTCCTTGTTCCTCAGAACAGTCACCAATCTTGAGACCTTAAATGGTCAAGATCAATCGGACGAATCCTATACTTGAGCGTTGATTATGTGTCTTAGAGGTCCTAACCTTGCATGATAGGTTGGGTGGGTAGCTTGTATGTTATTATATGTGAGGTGGCAGATCCTTCATGCATTAAGTGGTATATAAATCTAGTAGTGCAATGGAATGAAAGAATAGAATGAGTATTGTTGATGTACATCACTATCTCATTTCACTGGTTCAAATGATGTTCCATGGATGTAAAAAAAAAATATCTCTTACTGTTCCACAAGTACTTATATGATGTAACAGAGGGGATGTTACAATGATTGATACATTGATCGTGATGGAAGAAGAAATGGAAAATTACAAGAGTAATTTAGCAACTCACCATCATATCGTGAAAATATGGTTTGATAAACATAAGGTTGGTGATAAGAATTTTGAAGTAGGTGATCTAGTTTTAAAATGGGATAGAGTCAACAAGCCCAATGGAAAGCACACTAAGTTTTAGAACTTATGGTTCAACCCTTACCAAGTTGTTGAAGAGATAGGAGTTGGTACATATAGGTTACAAATCCTGGAAGGTGAATTTGATTCTCTTATTTTCAATTGTTAGGTCCTCAAACATTACTTCACTTGACTGCTTTCATGAGAATTTTCGTGTATTATAGTTTTACTGCCTTTATCTGTTGCATTTGTTTTATTGTCATTACTTTTGATTTGCGCTTATTTTTTAGAATTTTCTTTACTTCTTTTATTTAGATTTTTCTTTGCATGATTTTGTTTACTTAGGCATAGTCTGCATGATTTGAAGTTTGTTGTTTTCCCTAAAAGCATTTTAGAATGTTGATTTTTCAAGATTTGGTGACACAAGGCATCTAGCTCTCAAATGCACATCTTATCTTTTCTGCTATCAACAATAAAGTCAGTTAGTGGTAAGCAGAGTTTTGAGTTTGAAAGTGTTTATAATTTATCTTATATGTAACCTTGAAGAGATGTTGTGTTATGTTGGTAGAGGTGATAGTCGTTGTCAAACATGAATGAATCAGACAAGTCATAAACTCTAAATTTATGACCTAAATGATGAGGTAAAACCGATGGATGTCTTCCTTATTCTTTACAACAATTAAGCCTCGCACCTAAGTACTTGATTCACTCCTTCACTAACATGTGTCATCCTCATGATTCTAATGATTGTTTCACTTGAGCTACCCCTTGAAATAAATAATATAAAAAATGAAATAAAAAAGGGTATGTTCTAAGTGAAACATATTGATGAGGAAATGTAGATATCTTTGATGGGACTATGGAAACTCACTGACAACAAAGCAAAGTTTATGTATCGGGGTGACTCAACCAGGGCTATGGATGCTCACTAGAAGTGGAGAAACACTAGAAGGATGATAGAGTTACTTAGATATTATAAGAAACCTCTAACATAGGAAGTTGGATATTAACTAGTTCCTTCCTCAGAGTTAAATTCATTGATAAAAGTGATTTAAATTTATGTTTGGTTAATAATTGAGTCCCATGGCAGGGCAACTGATTTTTTATAAGTTACCTATAAGAGGATCTATAGGTATTGTTGGATTTTTAGTTGTGTTATAAGTTATCTCTACTTACATTTGATCTATTTGGTTTGAAGATGTGTATATAGAGATGTTGGATACGTCCAATTAATTTCCATTTGTTGAGTCCATAACACACCATAAAATTTCAAAATTTTGGGTACAAATTTTTTAAGCTCTTCTAATTTTTTGTAAGTAATTTTCGCATTTAAGTGTTAATGATTTCTTGCATATAATCCTGTTTGAAATCATCCTTTAGTCTTGAATAAAAACAAAAAAAATTCTAAGTCCTTTAGACTTGTTTTGAATTGATCTTGGTTAGTTATCGATGACATCTTATCACTTTCATCACTATACCAAATTGAAATTTAAACACTGATCCAAAGTGAGCTTGGTGTGCTGATATGAAAGGGAAATGAAGGCACCAATGCTAAAGTAGAATGGTTTCATTGACATTAAAGTGATATGCTTGCATCAATATCAAAGAAAATTTGTGCATTGTCGTAAAAGTAAATTTAAGAGTCGATGTTAAAATGAAACAAAAGCACCGATGCACAATCTAAAATAAAATCTATTCGTTAATGATTACTCATTAATGATCACTTTTCACTTTACCCAAATAAAAAGTTGTAAAACACAACGATGTCAAAGTGGATTGTAAGTGTCGATAAGGAGTGTAGCTACAATTTTTTGACTTTTTCTCTTCACAATTCAAAAATCTAATCGATGATCCGACCTTTAACACTTCCCAAGGCTCCACACTATCACTCATCCAAAATCACTTTCCCATTATTGTGATGAAGAACTTATCGAAACATGAAAGTGTTGAGCGATCTCCAAAAGGAAAACCTATCAACCATAAATTTTCCAATTTGGTAGATGAAATGTCCAATCTGCATTTAATCATTGAGATTTGGGAAATCCAATAGGGTTCAAGTTAGATTTAGTCATCATGGTGCTATATTTGGGTAAACCGATTATAAATATTCAAACATTGGATCGTTTGAATCACATAGAGATGGAATTCAAATATGGTTAAGTAAGTATTGCAAATTGTCAAGATGAATTTCTAGTTTGAGATTCTGGTCTATCTGTTAGAATTATAAATTTGTATTATAGCGACTTTCTATGAGAAATTTTCTTTGTTGCGGTACCTTTGCATGTTGTGAGTTGGTGTTTCAAGCCACAAATTCTACTGTGTGTGCCAATACTGGTGGTTCAATTGCATATTTCCCACGGTTCATCAACACACGTATGTGTTTTTTTAAAAACTAGTATCTTGCAAATATGAATGTGTGTGCTTATTTGTAGTAAGTTTGGAATGAAAGAGTGATTTGAATTTATATTCCGATAACTCAAATCATTGGTTCTTGATCCTTTTCAAACTGATTTTCAATTAGTATTATAATTTGCCTCATTTTATTATTCATTTTGAAATTATGCATCAAGTTATTGAATATAATGCCTTAATGAGAGAAATGGTTGTTCACAGATAGAATTGTATTATTTACTTTGTTTTTATACTACCACCGGTGTAGGGAAAATTACCCCTGTGAAATCTCGTAAAGGGAAACCTAAAGAATCAGGTGAAGCCTTCCAAAAGAAATCGATAGAGATCGAAACTTGACCAGAGGAGTATGTTCTCATAATTCAAATACCTATACATGAGGAGCATCATTCATGACCTATATACAAGTTTACTGAAGCCAACATAGGATCACTAGTCCCTTTCCCAAGATGGAATGAATTCCATATAAAAGATTGTCTATAAGTGATTCCTCATAGTGACCCCAACATAAGGGAAGTTGATGATAAAGTTATCAATAATATAAAAAAAATCTTTCTTGCATTCGGTTGCGGAAAGAGAACCTATAATGTGTTTTTCTTAAGACATTGAATGGATCATCAACCATATTGATTTGAAGAAGAGCATGATTATTAATTATGCAAGCCAATGTGTGGGTTCCTTTCTAGCAGTAAATTTGGAAAAAATATATACAATACCTAAGCTTGAATTTCACTTGGTCAACCTCTTTATGGATCAATTCTATGAGAAACATGATGAGAGTGAAATTTTGGCAAGATAGTAGAAAGAAGGAAAGAGATTCTTCCATAAATAATATGGTAACTATTCTATTACTAATTTGAGAGAACCATACATGTACATCATGGTCTTGATTACTAGATCGTGTGGACAAAAGGATTGTGCCTTAGTTTCAAGGATGCATGGGTTCCATTGGTCTATGTGGTGGTTACTACTAGAGATTTATTTAATTGGGTTGCTATTTTGTATTACCAAATTAACAATATGATTGAGAGAGTACGAAAGGCAAAGGCTCTAGGATGGTTCCTACATTCTATATGTCATCCTATATTTTGGATGTAGTTTGTGCCTCAAATATTTTTTGAGGTCTCAACCTCAATTGGTAGGTCTCAGAATCCCTTGTGCATGTGTATTGCCAAATTTTGTGGGAACAAATTATATGAAACAATATTCAACCATTTGTGACTATTTCTTAGCTCTATTATACCAGATTATCTATTGCAAAGAATTTCCAAGGCCAACTAAGGATGCTAAAAATTTGATTAGTTATATTATCAACTGGTATCTTCAAGAAGATTTCACTTATCTAAGAATATGTGGTGCAACTAAAGCACCACACCATTTATCAAAATATGTGTATGAAAGAGTGGTCCTAGGAGAGGTGGCATGTCAAATAGTTTTATAAGGTTTTAATGCTTCAATGTTGAAGGAAGTTAAGAAAAATATTTGCATTCCCTATGTTTCAGTTTGGCTCATCATTTATTAAAAGATCCAAAACATGGTTGAAAATAAGTTAGTTCTCTTCTTGAGTATATGTTCCCTCTTGTTTAGTTTAAGAGACATGATCCCAAAGGTACTGTATCTAAGTATTGTGATATGATGTACTTAACTTGGCCATATACTCATGAACATTGTGAAGATGAACTTCCCTGTGAAAATGCCAATGATTGGGATGAGGTTTAGTTGAAACTGAATATCCCTATATTAGCAAATTTTATCACTTTGTCTCCTGATGAAAAAATGGATGTAATAAGTAGGAGGATGGATGAGATGGAGAGGACCAATAAGGAATAATAAGAAGCTAGGAGACTAGAGGAAATCAAACTTAGAGAAGAGGTTGAAAGGAAAGTGATCCATGATGAACAAATGAGGCAACAATGAGAAGAAGAGATGAAGAGGAAAATTGAAGACGAGATAAGAAAGAGGAAAGAGGAAGAAATTGTACAGTTGGAATTGGAGAAGAAGACAAAATCCTTTGAAATTGAACAAATGAAAAAATATTTACAAGATGCTAAGAAGAAACAACAAGAAGAAGATGAAATCAAGAGAAAACTGGAAGAAGAAAGAATTGAACAAGAAGAGGAAGAAAAGAAGAAGGAAGAAAAAATGTTATGTGATGAGGAACTCAGAAAGAAGATAGAGGAGGAACAAAATCAGAAAGAAGAATGGGAGATGCAATTAGAACATTAGAAAAAAGAATAAGAAAATACAAAATTGATGGAAGAGGAGGAAAATAAAAAAAAAGAGTAAGAGTGGATGTAGCATGAAGCAATGCAGAAAGGATTAGGAACTCGGGATATCCCAGGGAGTGAGAAACAACTAGATTAGGCCTCAACCTCTTAACAAACTCAACATGCTACAACTCTACCTAATGAGGTGATAGATTTGATAGGAGATGAAGAAGTTGTGCCTAAAATTAGTGACAAGGGAAATGAGCCAGCGATGGAACATTTTTGTACTCCATAAGTATGGAAAATGTATTGTCATGGGGATATCAATCTATTCTATATCTCCGGGAGGAGGTTGTAGACTTGGATTCTATAGCTTACAATAGGTGTAACCAGGTTGTGTGAAAAGGACCTAGAAAAGGAAAAGGGTAGATGTTGATAGCGATATTATTTGCACTACTAAGGAATATTTGTTGGATATAAAAATGGATAAGCTTAGTGATTTGTTGTTGGCTAGGATAACTATATCCCATGAAACCAAAGAAAAATAAAATGCTAGTGAAAAAGAGGTTGAAGATACGAGGAAGGAGATAGCCTCTTTAAAAAATCAAGTTGATTATTATACAAGAGCTCAAGAGGCGTCAAGCAAGTTTATTGAAGAGGACAAAATTAATGAAAAAATAAGAAAATATTTCATAGCCAAGGCATTGGGATTCTAAGGGAAAACCTTGCAGTTATCTATCTGGTACACAAAAAATCTCATGTGTAAGGAGACACAAACCAAGGTCCATGATCAACTGGAATTCATTAAGGAGATTCAAAAGAGTCATGGTCATGAGGATCATGGAATCATAATGTCGACCAAGGATGAAATATATTGAATTAAAGAGGCAGTTAGGTAGTGGGGGAAGTTGGTCGTCACATCCCAGAATCAGGTTCAAGAAGAATGGTTTGTATGCATTAAATTTGGGATGTTGTTGAAGATGCCACATTAGAGAGAAAACCACCTACTTTTATCCCACTGGAGGGTTTTTAGCTAGTTGAAGAGGTGTTGAATGAGTTCAAGGAGATTGTTGACAAGCACAAATTTTATATCAAAGGTATATCCTCACCAGAACACAAACGTCTTTAGAATTTTTTAACAAGTGAAGTTAGAATAATAACTCGATTGGAGTCTACCATGTCAAAATTAGAAAAATATGTAAAAGGATTTATAAAAGAAATTGGTGTGCTAAGTGTTCCTTAGGAACATGTATTCACGCATCAAGAGTTATACAATGAGTTATTCAAACAATGGGTAAAGTATGATGTTGAGCATGGACAAACTGGAACACATAATTCAACTGAGTCATAACGACCTCCATGGGTTTTCTAACCTTTTTTATTTTTCCTTCTTTATTCTATTTTTGCATGTAATGTTGCCTATAAATAAGAAAATCGACCTCTAGGAAAGGGTCTTTGGATTTGAGGTGATTTGAGATGGATTGTAGCTCATAATTATTTCAAGCTTAATTCAAAAACTCTTTTTGAAGTAAAGGGAAATTTATTGCTGAAGATTTTTGTGTATTAATTCTTATTCGTGGACTATTCTACTCTTGAATTGATGTTGTATGAATCTAGTAAGGATTTCGATTGGCCAAGTTATCTTATGTGATTGGACAAATCACTGGTTATTATTTTCAATGAATAGTTTATATCCTTTATTAATTATTTTCTCGTTTTCCACAATATGTGTATCTCATCTAATATATGATGCATTGTGGAGTTATTTATGTAATCAAAGTATACCCGATAAAAAATTATGGTGTTTTGTTTACATAATTTTCATTTCTTTCTACAATAGAATAGAAAATTGTGGTGTTTCGTTTACATAATTTTCATCTCTTTCTACATCATAATAGTTTATGTTTCCTAAAGGTTATCTTGCAATAATACTTCTTAGGAAAATTAGTTCTTAGAGAATTAAAATCTACATGTCATTTTCATTTATTGTTCGTGAAGGTTATCTTTTAGTAATAGATTTCCTAAAACTATTTAGATTAGTTTTATTTCTTGCATTAAATATATAAATTTTAAAAACATAAAAAGAATGGAAGGAAACTTTTGAACTAATTCATAAATCACATTGAACAATTGTCAGACCATTAACATGAAGGATTAGTCCATCCCAAATAGGGAAGAGTCTAATTGGGCCTCTTCCTTAGGTTTAATCCCTATTGTTGAGAATTGGGAATCCATCTTTCCCTCAACAAATTCATTAAGAATAAGGAGCATTAATCACTACAACATCCATTGTAAAGCTTATATCAAGATAAGATTCCATCCTAACCTATAATCCTTTAACGATTCCATACATTTTGACCTCTCTAGAATCCATGGAAAAAACATTCTTATATGGCTTGTAATATTAAGGCCCAACTATTTCATGATTCTCAAAGGAATAACATTGGTTGATGCTCTGAACTCAAGTATACAATTGTGCAAAATCATGTCATAACACATCAAATGAACATAGAAAGGTGAATGATTCCTATATTTAGTTTCTTGATTCATCCCTAAATAAATTGAGTTTGTATCCAATTGACTCTTCTTCATCATTCAACAATCTCATAAGTTTATCTCTTTAGGATAGAATATTGAGCACTTATATCAATGGTATCTAGGTTTTCACCTTTGAAATCTCTTAAACTAAATCAAAATCAAAATTATCATCATTTGACATACCTGATTTTCATTGCTTTTTTTTCCGTATGTTGTAGTGATGGTGCAATGTTATGTTTTTCATGACTATATCTAGTCTTTGACTGTGAATTTATCTTCACAATTGCATTTGTACTAAAACACTTAATTACCATTTTACTAGTTTCCTCAAGATTTTGAATATGTTGATAATCTTTGTTCATTCTAGGATCATTTGGCTTTTTTATGAGATTATACATGGCTTGTGCAACCATGTCCCTTGTAATTGGCAACTTTTCCTCAACGAAAGGTATGTCATTAATGTAGCTTCTCGATCTATTTGATTCTATGATTTTTTGCTTTATTGCTATCAACTGCACTTCTAGAAGGGTCCTTGTGTCTAAATCCTTTAATTTCATGATGTATTTATCCTAAAAATACTCATATTTTTATCTTTATCTTGATTCTCACACTTTGATGACTTTGAAACTAAAAATAAAACACTAGATTTTAGCCTCGACAATGGTGCTAATTGTTATCTCCCAAAACTTCATTACACAATATGAAGTCCTTAATACCAATCGAGACAACTTTAATGATATGTAGGAGTGTTTCTCACTGTCACCACAACATCCACTCCTCTTGATTATGAGTAGCTCATTTCTATCTCAAGGGGCGCTTCCCTAACACAAGCTTGAACCTATCATTACAACTCAAAGTACTAAAGTATTCAATAGGAAAAATAACAATACAAGAGAATAATTTAAATATAGTGGTTGAATATTATCATGACTAATGCTTATCAATTCGGAAATGGAGTCAATTATTTATACTAAGAGGCTCGACTTTATATGGACAAAGAAATATGATAAATTATCCCATTTTAAATAAACCCTAATAGATCAAGTATCTCACTTCTTACTCTAAATTATAGAAGGGAAATTCCAAACATAAGTGGATATAATTCTCAAATAGCTACAATTTTTGTAGATCCAAGTGAATGAATCAAATGAATAATTCATTACATAGAGCTTCTAACATAACAACAAGGACTGATAAACTATGGAATTCAACTATTTTTACAAACAAAAACAAATAGACTACTTACAATTGAATAATAATCCTATTTGTAATGAATTCTTAAAACACAGGGACAAAATAAGTCCACGACAAAGAAGTCTTTAGTTAATCCTCATAAAAAAAAATGCAATTGCAACATATTACATTTAGATCAACCTACATAATAAAAAAATAACTTGGAGAGCACAAAAGAGCATAGAATAATTATCAATTAATCAAATATCAAAGAAATAATACATGGGTTCTAAATCCAAAGGATCCAACTATTTCTTATTTTGATCACTTAAATAGACTATTAATAGATTGACAATAAATAACTTGGAGGGCACAAAAGAACATAAAATAATTATCAATTAATCAAATATCAAAGAAATAATACATGGGTTCCAAATCCAAAGGATCCAACTATTTCTTATTTTTATCACTTAAATAGACTATTAATAGATTGACAATCTTTGACCATGTCAAAAGAAGAACAATTGTGTTATAATTTAAACCATTATTTTATCCTCTAACATAGCAAAGTACATTGCCAAGAGCTCATTTTACATGGTCAACATTGATCTTCACTTATGAGTTCCATTGATGAAGAAGAACCTCTTTCTTTGTCTTAAAACCAATACCTTTCATTTTTGTAGTTTCTTGCTTTTATCGACTTTCCCTTCAATTCATGAGTCTTATTCATTATTTTAAACTTTCTTTAGTTATTGACCATATGGACAAATAACCATTTATTCTTCATCTTGATACTACATTATCTCTTGGACAACCCCATTGTCTCCATTAAATGCATACACCCTTTCTATGTGTTCTTCGAATGATCCCTAAAATTAACTATGAGAAAAATGCATTGAATTAGGTTTTTATTGAATCCTTTCATCTCCTAGATATGAAGCATGTTGTGATTGGATGATACTCACATGGAAACCTCTTTAAATGATTATGCATTTGATTCCATTTCTAACAAGCCCCTTTTTTAGCACCTTGGATTGCTATAGTAGAATTTATGCCCTCTTAGATCATTGCTCTTACAAAATTGTGGCCATTTTTGTGGACAACCTTTATCTTACATTTGTGGTGCAACAATATTCCTTGGTCTTTATATTGAAAAGGGTTTCCTATTTGTTGCTCGGTTAAATACACGACATATGTTGTCTCATTAGTTTAAAACATGGTACACTTTTCACAATATTATGAAGCATAAACAAATTCTTGGTTTATGCCACATATGGAATTATATGGCTATTATTATCCAATTCGTGGACATAATGTGACC
>SNQJ01S0024887.1:98305-118306 GCA_010110895.2 Picea sitchensis
TTTTTTTTATTAGGTTCATAGATCTTAATTTTGATTTTATCTATAAAATCCATCCAAGAAGGAAATAACCTCATGTGATTAGTGTAAGCATCAATAATATGCTCAATAAAAGGCATTGTAAAGTTATCCTTAGGACAAGCATTGTTTAGATGATGAAATCTATACAATTACCTATATGTTCTTCTATTTTTTTTTGTCAACGTGGACAAGATTTGAAAGCACTCTATATAAGAAATTAGATAAATGAAATCTACATTCAATAATAATTTGATCTTAGCTTTAATATTGGGAACTTTAATAGGGTGTATAGGATCTTTCTGTTGACAAAGTTATTTTTAGGTTAATATGTTATTTCTTTTTACGTTAATATGTTTTTTCCAATATATGTGGATCTAGGCCACATTTCTTTATAGGATGATGTAAAAACATCTTACAATGCTTGGAATAAGGATTTATGAATTTCATGTTCTTAAGCAATACAGTCTACATCAATGATGTTAAGATTTATAAACTTCATCTTCCTCAACAATATGGTATACATCAATGATGTTAGGATTTATAAACTTCATGTTTCTCAACAACACAGTCTACACCAATGATAGTGTTGGGAGTTAAAACCACCCTCCTAATCTAAACAAAAGACTCTTCTAACTGTTGATGTAAAAAAAAGGAAGCAAATATGGGTTTATTTTAGCATGTTATGTGGTTATTTTAGAGTTGAGTTTATTGATATGGTTGGCGTTGTGTTTATTGCACTTTGTTGCATTATTGATGCCAAGCAAGGGCCATGAGCCAACAAGGAATAAACAACTTATTTTGAGTGATATGGTTCTTGTGCTTAGTGGATCTCAGAAAATGTAAATAGCATGAAAAATAAAAGTACTACAAAAGAAGTAATTTCTTTGATTTTGTTTTCATTTGCATTTATTGAAATGAAATCAATGAAAGAAAAACAATTATTAAAAATTCACCAACTCCAAATAATAACAAGCAAGCAAAAAAGAGGAAAGAGTTACCCTAAACAAAAGAAAAAGAGAAGGACACATAATGCATTGAAAATAAATACTACTATGAACTTTTTTGTCCTTAAAACTTACTAAAAAAAAAAAAAAAAAAATGAAGTGTGGGCCAAAAAACAATGATCAAATCATGACAAAAAGGCCTTATGAATGAATCTTGAGAAGGGTGAAAACAAGATTTGGTGTGGGGTGCATGGTTTTGGGTCCTCACAAGAATGCACACATAGTAGAGGGTGTGGTGCATGGTTTTGGGTCCTCATAAGAATGCACACATAGTAGAGGGTGTGTGAGGGTGTGTGCATAGGTCTAGGATTGGGCATAAGGGTGTGCATATGTTATTGATTATGTAGGTTATAGTAATCTTGAAAATATATTGTGCAAAAAGATGTGCACGTAAACTTAGACAATCATGTGTGCACTAGTAAAAACTAAAAAAACATGAGAGCAATAAGGGGTAAAATCTAGGATGAAAAAATAGCCCATGACTATCACATATATAATGCGAAAAGGGATACCAAAGAGCAAGAACAAACTTCCAATCAAGCATGTAAAAACCTAAAATTGATCTAAAAAAGGATGATTCTGGAAAGAGGTCATAAGATCAAACCCAATTGAGTCACCATTATGTTTAAGGGATAATCTAGCAATGTGATATTTAAAATAAACTCGATAAGAGATTGGTAACCTAGTAAACAAACCAATAAAGCCTAGTCTACCCCAATAAGAAAATGACTATTTTGTCACTTAGTGGCAAATCAAAATTAATATTCTTAGAGAGATAAAAGAAATGTGATCTTGCTCCAAAGTCTTCACAAGTTGTGCATTAATTTGATGTACAAGACAAGGAGAAGAGATTATGAGGCACCAATGATATCAAGATGATCCTACACAACAAAAAGAAAAAAACCACTTCTCACATTCAACATGTTAAATATTTAGCTTTCAATTGATTACAAAACATTGAAACCCTAAATCTATGTTAAATTAAAAGAAAATTAAGTAAATCAAATAACATTAACACAACACTGGAATTAGGGGTGGGGGGAAGAGAATAATTTTATTAATCAAATATCAAATACATATGTTACCTTATATGAAGAAGTGTTCTCCCAACTTCATAACTTCTACGATTCATTCTCTCTTTGGCTTGATGGGGTTTCTTATTCTTAAAAAATTTAAGAACAAAGTGCGGCACTCACACCCACATTTTTTCTAGCATAACTTTATCTCCAACCAAAATATCCTTCACCCATATGGAAAATATCATAAATAGTATCGCGATGCTTCTTAGGGTTTTGTATCATTAATGTGATCCATTACTTTACTTTAGGAATCCCATAAAATTAAGCATGCCATGTGCACAATAGTGATGAAGATAAAAAAAAAATCATCATAGAATAATGTGCTCAATGATCAACCCAATTATCATAGGAGGATGTTCACAATGAGCAAGCTTGACCCAATCAACATAAATGCGGTCCACTGGGCTTTTCATGAGTAATCAAGCTTGACTAATCAACATAGGAAGAGCACACATTTATTTTTGATCGTGTGCATAGTACGCAAGGGAAAAGCTTAAACATAACCTTGATTTTTCATTTTTATAGCTGCTCTGCACAATGATCAAGGGATATTTCATGGACATAATCATTTTCCAAGATCTAGGTATGTTATAATTTTTTAGATGTGAATTGCGTATTAGGTTTTGAAACGTCCAAAACACCATATACATCGTTTGCATCTAGAATTTTTTATAATGTTATGATTAACTGTGAAAACCTGCATTCCTAAGATCTAGGTAGTTTTAGATTCCTCTTTTGAATTCCACATGGTGATGTTTTTCAAAATCAATATTATATATCTCATGGTGAAAATAATAGATTGTTAATAGGGATGGTAATTGCTCATGAAAGGAAGAGTTTAACACTATGCTTATGAGTTCATGTATTTTGGGTATGTGTTATATTCTTTGCCCAAGTAGTAGTGTCTATGTTGTGTCGAACGCACAGGGGGGTTTGGGGGCAGCGTCCCTGAGATTTTTTTTTCCTCGAGAAACATGTCTCAATTTTTCCTCATTTTTCATGTTGCCTCGATTTTTGTGTCCATTGTTGGGCGTTTTTTCGGCACATGTTTTTTTGCCGATGGTTTTCTATTTCCGGTTAAGGAATTAGGGTTTTGGATGTTGATGGCTCATATATGTATATTGTATTGTAAATAATGTATCACTATAAATGAATACAGAATATGTTGGTTTTCCCGGTTTGGGTTTCCAGGGGAAAAATCTCTGTGTAATGTTTGTATTTTCCATTGTATCTTTTTCGTTCTTTTACTGAAAAATTCATTCTTTGCTTTGCAATACTTGGAGGCCAAGGAAATAGTGTAAATAGCCTAAGTCGGTGATTTCAAATTTCTTCTTAAGGTTGATTTTCACATGGTTTAAAAGTTTGGGGTCACTATCAATGAGGATAAGGTCATTAAGATAAAAAACGAGGATTATGATATGGCTTCCTACTTTTTTGGTATATACATTAAGGTCAGAATGACATCTAGAAAACCAATATCAAGAAGAAAGTTGTCCATTTGGGCATACCAAGCTCAAGGAGCTTGCTTAAGACCATAAAGAGATTTCTTAAGACAACAAACAAGGTTGGATTCATTCTGGACATAGCCAAGAGGTTGTTCGATGTAGATTTCTTCTTGCAAATATCCATGCAAGAAGGAAGATTTGACATCCATTTGATAGACCTCCCATTTATGTGAGGCTAGAAGGACAAGAACAAGGCAGATGGAATTCATTTTGGTTACAGGGGAAAATGTTTCATTATAGTCAATGCCTTCAACTTGAGAGAACCCTTTGGCAACTAACCAGACCTTGTGTCTTTCAACACTTCCATCGGATGCATACTTAGTTTTGTACACCCATTTACATATGACAAGTTTTCTTCCTTTTGGAAAAGGTACAAGATCCCAAGTATTGTTTTCCATTAAAGAACGATACTCTTCATTCATTGTTGTATCCCAATCAAAATGACTTGAAGCTTCTGTGAATGTCTCTGGATCACGAGTCTCTGAAATTTGAGTCAAAAAAGAAAAGACTTGTTGGAATTGTGAACGTGTTCGACGTTGATCTAAAGGATCACCAACAAGATCACCAGTTTCTTATCGAGTTGAACGGATCCATTTGGGATTATGTGGTATTGGTGTGAGTTCATGTTCAATGGATTCATTTGGAGGAAGGTGAACGGACGAAGGTGGATTTTCATCCTTATTGTCATCATCTGAAGAAGAAGAAACCAAAATAGGAACATAGGATATCACAGACGTCGAATATGGCTTACATGTCGAATAAAACACAAACGTTGAATTAGGCTCGCATGCCGAGATATTTTCATCAAATTTAACATCTTTTTTAATAATAATTTCATTAGAATGAGGTTGAAGAAGTTTGTAACCTTTGACATCTTCAGAATATCCAACAAAGATACACTTCTCACTTTTAGGTTGTAAAGATTTCATTTTCTCATCAGGGATGTGAGCCCATGTTACACTTCCAAATACACATAAGTGGTTTACATCTGGCTTAATTTTATTCCATGATTTTCCTTGTGTTATATTTTTTAGAGATTTTGTGAGAGTGTGATTTACTATGTAATGTGCATAGTTAATGGCTTTTGCCCAATAATTAAGACTTAATCCCTTAGATTTAATGTTTGATTCTTTCTCTCAACAACACCATTTTGTTGTGGTGTTTATAAAACAATGTGTTGCATTTGGATGCCATGTGCAGTGCAATATCTTGTAATCTTGTTGTTCACGTATTCGCCTCCATTATCCGTTCTTAACCTTTGAAGTTGATGACCGGATTGCTTTTTACAAGGGCCTTGTAGGCCAAAAACTTGTCAAACACTTCGCTCTTAAGTTTTAAGAAGTAAACCCAAGTGTGTCCGAAAAATTCATCAATGCAAGTTAAAAAATACTTGCACCTAGTAAAAGAAGGAGAGAAGGAGAAAAAAATGGATCACACAAGTCAGTGTGAACAAGCTGCAAAGGGGCCGACGCGTGGGAAGAGTTTTTCAAAACTGTCACAATGATGTTTACGGAGAACAACCGACACAAACATCATCTCTCCAAGAAACAAGAGGAAGACCAGTCACCATCCGTTGATCACATATTTGTTGCAATGAGCGATAATTTAGATGACCAAACCACTCATGCTAAAGTTTGTTCAATTCATCACTATGACCAACAAAAACTTATGGAAAAGATGATAACCCAAAGTTGTCAAACTTGTACAACTTGGTAATATCATCAACAATTTCAGTTGCAAAAACGTGCTTATGATCTTTTAAATGCTTGATTGCAACTTGGTGAGGTGAAAAATCTATGGTTTTACCTTCACCTGAATGAGTGATTTGATATACAGATAGAAGGTTGCAGGAAAGACTTGAAACACATAATACAACATTGAAATGACCATTATCTACCTGAAATGTTCCAGACCCTACAACACTAAGAGATCTATCATCACCAACAAATATGTTCTTAGTGTTACATTCATTAAGAGCAGAAAATATGGATTTATCCTTAACCATATGATAAGCCACTCATCAGAAGAAGAAGTAGAAGTTGCATTGAAGGAGAACTCAGAAGTAGAAAGTGCATGTCCATGAGAAGAAGATTTAGAAAAAGAAGATCGTTGCTTCTAAAACTTCCATCTCAAAACATTTGGACTCCACATGACCATCTTTCCCACAAAAGTTGCAATGTTTGTCAATCTTTTTATTTTTAGATTTTACTTATTTGTCACCATTACGAGCAGAAGTTGGCGGAGAGGTTTTGAGACCTTTTTTTTGTTTTTTGTTGTGGTGAGGATGTTGCTTCTTGGGATTCTTGGATCAATCTTTCTAGTAGGCCACTAAGGCTTTGTTGGATGTACATGCACTATTGATTAGTCCAAGTTGCACAAGCTTATCTGACTCTCGAATTAGAGCATCACAAAAGGACTCAAGAGAGGGTTCTTTATAAGCACTCCCTAGAGCTTCTCTAGTAGCATAAAAGGTAGATACAAAAATAAAATATGTACTACCAAGCTGAAAGAGAATAACATGTATGCATTTATTTTCCTTCAAATTTAGTTGGCATTCTATATACAAAAGTTTAAGCGTTTTGAACTTAGATAAATAATCTTCAATGCAAGAAAAATCATTTGGACTTAAAGTTATTAACTGATTTTCCAATTGGCAAGCTCGAATAATATTGTGTTTACCAAACACAACTTCAAGTTTTTCCAAAGCTTTATTTGGACTCTCAATTACTTGAAGGTGAAACCTTAAATCAAGAGAGATGGGCATTATGATTAGCCATCGTGCTTCACCATTCCTATTAACCCATTTAGCATACTTTTCATCATCAATGAGTTCTTGTTCTTTTCCCAAGGTAATCTGGTACAATCCTTTACTTCTTAATAAATATTCCATATGGGATTTCCATGAGGAGTTGGTACTAGTAAGCAAAAGATCGATGGGAGAAGCCATATTAAATGTGCAGAAAATATGGATTTAAAATATGAAATTGATTGTCTAGATGGAATGATTTCAGAAAAATAAGTCGTTTAAAAAAACGACATTGAAAATAGTCTTCAGATGTGAAAGTTATGTCCTTTTGAAAAAATGCATAAACGGTAACCAAAGAACCACATGACAAGTAGAAGTTGGTCCACGTGGTGATATCCCTCCTTCTAATAACCTCACTTTTACAAATAAGTTGTTTATGAAGTGACTCACTTTTATAGAATAAGTGGGGATCACTTTTACAATGAAGTTACTTTATAAATGAAAGTCGCATGCAAAATAAATAACTTTAAATATTAAAACTACTTATAATGATTCACTTTTATAATTTAAGAAAAATACACTTTACCATGGATGTATAATTGTTTTTTAAAAGTAACAAAAAAAAGATTTGAACTCAAGACCTCTTACTTAATAAAATAACTTTTAACCAAGTGAGCTAGTGCAAAACATATCATATTGTTCACAAGGAGGATTGGAGGTGGTGTTGTTGTTGTGGAAGATGGCCTTGGAGAGCGTGCTCATAAAAAACTATTTTCACACAATAAAAATTGTTTGCTTCTCGATGACAACAAGAGTTAAATCTCGATTAGCTTACACGAAAAATCTAAGTTTTCCTTCTATTTTTTATTTGTCGAGATCGCACAAAGCACATGGCAAAGAGCATACACAAACATGAAAACCCTTTCCGCTTTGTTTATGATTTGTTGAGATCACACGGGGCATAGGGAAAATAGCATATATAGATCGAAAATAGTAGCAACCTAGAAATAAAAAACAGAAAACCAAAATATTATCTCTTTAAAAACTTTAAAAGGGCGTATTCAGGGTTTATACCTCCGAATTTGACTAAAATGGTTGTATCTTGGGCAAACAAAAACCTTTTCGAGAAGAATAAAAGACGTTCCTAACTAAAACGAACACTCCAGATGTAATGGAATGGTCCTCTTAGCCTATAAATGTACGAAAATGGAAGAAACGAGAGATGCAACAACACAACTTCACGATCTTGATCTACAACGAGAGCGGGTCTTCAAATGTGCTCTGATACCATGTTTGACAACACAGGTATTCCAACAGAGGACGAACACCTTCAGTAACGACTCACACAACTAGACCAAAGATCAACACACTGGTATTCTTACATGATAAAACCCATGTGGAGAAACATCCACGCCCCCAACCAATGTGGCCACTTGAAGCAATTTATTAATGCAAAAGAAAATATTACAGATAAATTTACAAGAGTGTTTTGCACAATCGATCATCGACAAATAACTCTTCATGATATTTAAATAGAGATCATGTACCAATCGGGTGTTAAGCCATGGATCAATGTAGTCATTAAGATCGAGGAGAATATGAACTGTCGGATCACTCTGTCGAGAACATATCATGATCGTCGAATTACCTAACTACAAATGCATACTAATGCATACTTAAAAACACATTTTTACCTAATGACACATTAGACCAAGTTGATCTTAACTAACTTATAAGTGTCTAAATATCCTAACAAGAAATCCTATCCTAATTATCTCCAATAATAGTCTTCATACTATTAAAAATGTGTTATAATTATCAAAATCAAGAGTGGACTACAAAGAGATAGGAGATAAAGAGTTCCCTAAAATTTGATAGACAATAATAGTTCAATACCTGGTTGAATTTGCTTCAATATCAACTCAATGCATGGGGATACTTTGCATCCTAAATTATCATCAACATTGTTCCTTATCTTGAGCAATTCATTCAAAATGAAGCTTCAACAATTAAAGAAATTCTCTAAGACCAAGTAGAAGGTAGACCATACTAACATAGCATTGTTATCTTTGTGATGAAAGCTCCAACACCTTTGCTAGCTTCCTAACACTTTGATAGAGTAATTTGTAGTGACTTTTACTTCCTAGTGGGCAATTTTATATCCATGATAGTCCTACACTTATCCTTTATTCTAGTAGTAACTACTTGAGGTTTTCGCAATCCCTCCAAAATTTGTAAATCTATTTCTAGTATTATTTCTCTTCAATTTACTTCTCCTTGTATGGCATTTATGTTAGTTCAAACTTTCTCAACCTCAACATAATAATTTGTAATATACCCAAAATAATCCTTGATTTTTTTCGCTTGTTGAATAATTGTCTTAGATCAGATGCTTGGCATCAATTATCTTATCCTTTGCAATATCTAAATGTGACAAGTTCTCCAATTTAACCTCCAACTCTACCTTATTAGCGTTCAAGGTCTCATTATCAAAATGTTTTCCTCAACTTCAGCCCTTAATTTTGTTTACTTCAATTTATAAATCCTTTAGGCAAGCTTCTAATTCATTAATTTTCTCACTTTTGTCTGTTAAGGCTTATTGTGATTTCTTCAGTTTGTCCTTCAGAACCCTCGTCTCTTCTTTCATTGCAACTTGACTCCTAGGAGCTAGAACTTACTTTAGTCAAACTAGGCATAGGTACATCAAAATTTATATGAGATAACTTAACAGAGAGCATTGTCCGCAACCGATTAACATCATATTTCACATAAAACATTTTAGTTTTAAGGGAATTTTTATTGTGTCCTTCTCAACAGATTTTACCTTTAAATCGTTATCTCTTTTAACAATTTTTCAATTTGAAACTTCATTCTCAATTGTTCATCACATATAAAGCTTATTTTCCTTGGCCAATATGACCTTGTCTTTTGGAGTAACATATGACCTTGTCTTTTGGAGTAACATTTGATTATACACCTTTAACACACTATTTAGCCTTTAAGCCTTTTATTATGTTATCATTGGCTTTGACTAGTTTATCTATTTTCTTGGTCTCTTTTGAGATTAGTGGACAAATTAACTAATTTAGTTTGTATCTCCTTAATTTATTTCTCATGTGCTCTATTTGAGATCTTATGAAAATATAAATCCTTGTTGAGATTTTCAATTGTTTTGTTCAATTCACCAACCTCTCCAATTGTTTTTAGAAAGTCTTTGTAAAATCCCTTGTGAAGAGATGAAACATTACCCTATATTTAGGCCACACTTTACTTAATTCAAATTCTATAGTGGTGGCATTACAATCCTTATTACACATTTAGCTTTCTAGATTTTAGGCTTTAGGCTACAGAGCTTCCAAAGTCTTCTTATCTGTTTTATAATCCATAGTGGCAATCAACATAAGTATTGTTGGTTCATCTAGTGAAAGAGATTCAACTTGTGGTTTGTTCCACTATTTTCATTTTTCATTCATAGTTGTAAGAGTAGAAGTAAGATCCTAGGATTATTGAAATTGACTAGGAACATGAAGAGATTCTTGAGCTTGAGAACCAATCAATTCAACCATACTATGTTAAGCCCTAGATATTGAGTTATTACATTTTTATTGTTATATTAATGTTGTTGACTAGACCCTTTAATTGTAATTGTACCATTTGTCTCCTATATATACCAAAGAGACCTAGTTTTATAAATCATCTCATCTTGTACATTTGTTCTATTGTAAAAGGAGGTTGCCCCTTCAAAGAGACTTCAAATTCGTTATTCTTTCACTCTCAAGGCATGGAGTTACTTCTCTTTCTTTTTTTATGCTATTTGGGTGTTTGGTGCATAACTTTTGGTTTCAAAGCATACAATCCTTGGGTTTGGCTCTTTCAAACAAGTCATCTTAGTATTTTTGCTATAACTTCTTTTTTTTGAGATAGTTTCAGACCAGGAAATTTTTGGGATCCCGAGAAGACATAGTGAAATACATGTGGTTAAAATTTTAGGTTCTAGTTCTTTACACTTTCAGAGATATAGCTTGTGCAAATTAGGGTTTGTGATTAATCCTGAAATTAGTCTCAAAAGAGTCATTGGAATTTTTGCTATAACTTTTTCTTTGGGACATTTCAAATAGAAAAAATTTCAAGACATTAAGGAGACACAACAAAGTACCCATGGTAATAATTTTAGGCTTTGGTTCTCTATACTTTCATAAATATACATTGTGGAAATTAGGGTTTTGAACTAGTCCATAAACTAGTCTCAAATAGGTGTTCTTTGTAAAACTATCATATCTGAAACTAGAAAATTCCAAATTAAGTGTCACCGGTTCCATTGGAAATAATACAAACCATAGTATTTTAGGTCCAAATTTCATAAGTAGATCTAAAAAATTAGACACGTGGTGAGCCATACAATTTCGCTCTCTTGAAAGGGAGAAAAACAACCAATTTTGAGAAAGTTACCATAACTCTCTCTTGGCACATTGGAATTTGGTCAAACCTACGGCATTGTAAAGAAGACATATGAGACTACTACAAATCAAAATTTTAGACTTAGAGGGGTTGGAATTTCATAGACATTCCAGGTGAGATATCAACCAACAAGACAATCTACAAACTGGGGTTTTTAAAGGTATGTTAACTTGAAATAAACACAACTTTTCATTGGAAGGTATGTTTTTGGTGATTCAAAAATTGTGATAAAAAAAAGAGGAGTATTATTATTTTCTCACATGGCAAAGGGTTTTACAATAATTTATACTCTTGCTAAACCTCCAAAGAACTCACACTTGACGCCTCAATTAAGTGAAGACTTAGAGAGTAAGGCATCCCAATTGAAGAACCAAGTTAATGACATGAGTGATAGTATGTTGAAAATGGTGGAATTCCCATGCTCTCGGGAAATCCTTAAAACAAAAAAGGAAGATAGAATGGAAAATTTGATGGATCAAATATGGAATGATTGCAAAATTCCATGGAAACCGTGCTCTTGCAAAGGTGGTTCCCTAAAAGAGATATTGTGATCCAAGGAAATCATGAAAATCAGGAGAACAATAGTGTTGAACTTCAGTGACATATGGGGATTATTTTAACACATTTGGAGAGCACAGATATTGAATCCTAGAATAATGAGTATTCGTCACTCCAATATTTGCATCATCAGTGTTCAACTCGAGACTAAGGAACTACTCAATTCCCAAGATCAAAATGAGAAAGTTTGATGGTGAAGATGCTATAACATGGATATTTTAGATGGAACAATTATTTAATCTACACCAAGTGTCAACTTTACAAAAGGTAACTCTTGCATCCTTGTATTTAGAACTTGGTCAATTTGTTTGGTACCAATGGCTTTGTGAACGAAAAAATAATTCTATTGTATGTTGGTCCATTTTTACGAATGAATTGATAGCACATTATAGGGATATTAAGAGCAACATATTATTTAATCAATTGATAAACCTTCGGCAAAGAGGTCCAATTACAGAGCACATTCAAAAATTTCAAAAGTTGAGTCTCAAAGTAAATAATATTCCAGAGAATAATTTGTTAAATATTTTTATGGGCACTTTAAATGAGAGAATTCAACATGAAGTGTCTCTCTTGGAACCTAAATACTTGGAGCATGCTTTCAATGTCACAGTAAGGAAAGTTGAAAGTAAAAATATGGATAATAGAAGGGTAGCCACTAACTACTATAGAGAGCACCATATTCTCTCTCTTAACCTCACTCAACCTACAAGGGTTGACACCTCAACAAATTGATGAAAGAAGAGCAAAGGGACTATGTTTTAATTGTGACAACAAGTACCGTGAGGGGCATAAATGTGGTGAGAGGAAATTGTTCTACATAGATTGTGAAGAGGAAGAAGATCAAGAATTAGAGCCATCACAAGATCTAGAACTAGAAGAGACTGCTCCAAACATATCTTGGCATACATTGGACGACATCAACACTCCACAAACTCTCAAGATAGAAGGATATATCAAAAAGAAAAAAAATAACAGTGTTGATTGATCCTGGTAGTACCCATAATTTCATTAATCGAAAATTAGTCAAACTTCTCAATTGCTTTATATATCCAGTACCAGAGTTTCAAGTAATGATTGTTGATGGAGGTACCATAAATTGTTTGGGGAAGTGTTATAGTATTAAGCTCATTATGGGGAGTTTTTATTGGATAGTCCCATGATTGCAATCCAAACGGGCGGTGTTGATGTTGTATTAGGGGGTAACCTAGGGGTCCAATGGTTACAATCATTCAGAACAATGGCTATTAATTTTTAGAAACTTTTTATGACATTTTCTTTGGAAGTCAAGGAAATTGAACTTAAAATTATCCGAGGGAAACCCTTTAAAGTGATAAGCTCTAATAACATGACAAAATTGCTTTAAAAAGGGTCCATGGTGTAATTGCACAATTGTGCTCACTAGATGTTCAAATATCTTTACTCTCTGCTCCTGTGGATTTCTAAAAAGTTATTGACAATCATTCCAAGGTATTTGGAGAGATGCCTAAGGGTCTTCCACTTGTTAGAGATCATGACCATGTTATTCATTTGCAACCAGGAAGTGTACCACCTAACATTAGATCTTATAAGTACTCATATGCACAAAAGAGTGACATTGAGCATATGGTTCAATAAATGTTAGAGGCTAGCATCATTCAACCTAGCCAAAGTGTATTTTCTTCACCTATAGTGATGGTTTACAAAAAGGAAGGTTCATAGCATATGTGTCTAGATTATAGAGAGCTCAACAAAATGACCATTAAAGATAAGTTTCATTTTCCAATCATTGATGAATTATTAGATGAATTGCAAGGAGCAATTTTCTTTAACAAATTGGATCTTCATTTTGGACAACATCAAATCCGAATGAGGTAAGAATACA
Source organism: Picea sitchensis (assembly GCA_010110895.2). NCBI lineage: Eukaryota > Viridiplantae > Streptophyta > Pinopsida > Pinales > Pinaceae > Picea > Picea sitchensis. The sequence goes on from SNQJ01S0024887.1 coordinate 111,538, forward strand.
TCCTCAAAACAACATTTAGAAAACATGTTATTATGAGTTTTTGATGATGTTGTTTGGCCTCACTAATGCACCTTCCACATTTCAAAGCTTGATGAGTTCTATTTTCAAACCCTTGCTTAGAAAACTTTTGTTAGTATTTTTTGATGATATACTAATCTACAAAAAATCTTGGGAAGAGCATGTACAACAAGTTGACACAGTCGTAAAAGTTTTGGAAAAGCAACAACTATATGCAAATCCTTCCAAGTGTTCTTTTGGGGTTCAAGAAGTGGAATATTTGGGTCGTATTGTATCTCATGAAGGTTCAAAGTAGACCAAAACAAAACTAAAGCTATGATGGAATGGCCAATTCCCAAAACCTTAAAGAATCTTAGAGGATTCTTAAGATTGATGGGCTATTACCACAAGTTTCGCAAGAACTATGGTCAAATAACAACACCTCTAACAATGTTATTAAAAAATGAGTTTTATTGGACTCAAGAAGCAACCAAAGCTTTTGAAAAACTTAAGGAGGTTTTGTACAACTCTAGTCCTGACCACGTCTTACTTCACAAAAACCTTTATTGTGGAGTGTGATGCCTCAGGGCACGACATTGGTGTAGTTTTGATGAAAGGAGGAAGGTCTCTTGCCTTTGAAAGGCACCAACTAAAAGGAAAATTCTTACTCAAACCCATTTATAAAAATGAAATGTTGATCATATTGCATGTAGTTAAGAAATGGAGCCCCTACCTAATAGGAAGACACTTCAAGGTAAAAATGGATCATGATAATTTGAAGTCCTTCTTGAAGCAATGATTATCTTCAGAAGAACAACAAAAATGGATTACAAAGATGCTAGGTTATGACTTTGAAATCATCTATAAAAAGAAATATGTGGTGGCAGATGACACTTTCAAGGAAAGAAGAAGACACATATGGCTTACTTTGTGATATTTATGTTCTGCAATCTAATTGGGTGGAAGAAGCAAGGATAGAATGGAAGCAATATCAGAATATATGCAATATCATTCAACAACTACAAGAGGACCCAAGTGCATTGGATAAATTTGTGTGGAAAAATGATTCATTGTGGTATCAAGATCACCTATATTTATGTAAGAATTCCCAACCCAAATAGAAGGTCCTTTTGGAATTGCACACTTCTCCTATAGAAGGAAATTCAGGGTTCCTAAAAACTTACCATGTGATCAAAGAAGGATTTTTTGGGGGGAAAGTATTAAAATCAATGCTCAAAAGTTTGTCGTTGAATGTTTAGTTTGCTAACAGAATAAGGGAGAGACAATCAAGACTGCAAGTCTCCTACAACCATTAGCCATACCAAGTCGACATTGGGAAGAGGTCTCAATAGAGTTTATTAAAGATCTACCCAAGTTCGAAGGAAATAATGTCATCATGGTAGTGGTGGATTGACTCACAAAATATGCCTATGTTTGCTCTCTTTCTCACCCTTTTAAAGCAAGTACATTAGCTACAACATTCATGGAAACAATGAAGTAGCTTTTATCCACAAGATTATTGTAAGTAACAAGGATCCAATTTTCACTGGTAATTTTGGACTGAATTATTTTATTGTTTGGGTACTCAATTGGCTCACAACTTCTCTTACCATCCTCAATCCAATGGGAAAGCTAAGATTGTGAACAAACGACTAGAAGGGTATCTTTGTTGCTTGCAAACATATACAAAGGGTCAAGTGGTTTCCCTTGGTAGAATGGTGGTACAACACGTCATTTCATACTTCATAAAAAATGTCACCATTTATGGCACTTTAAGAATATCATCCTCCATCCATCACATCACCCTTGAGAGGGAAAGTGAAGGTTAAAGTAGTGGAGGACTACATAAAGCACCAACAAGAGGATATCAAACTATTGAAGGACATTTTGGTTACACCACAAAATAGGATGAAACAACAAGTAGATCAACATCGCATTGAAAGGGAATTTGAAGTGGGGTATTGGGTATTTTTTAGGCTACAACCATACAAACAAATGTCCCTCAAGCAACAAAAAAGGGACAATAAATTAGCACCCAAGTACTCTGGTTGCTATAAGGTGTTGCAAAGGATTAGAAGTACATGAAAGTGTTATTAGTAGAAAAATGATCATTTCGAAAGAAAATAAAATATACTAGATATTCACGGAACTTGCAAGTATTATTAGTGGAAAAATGAGATAATTTCTCCTATATAACATAAACTATAAACTTTGTATATCAAAATAAAACATAAATTATTTTCCCAGAAAAAAATTATATCCATGACGGCTAACATGACAGCATACACTTCCTCATCATTATGTATGCCCAGAGTGAGAGACAACATGGAAATGGATGAATACCCACGTCACCAACGAGACAATGTAAGCAAAATTACCAATCCATTAGTTCGATAACAAGACAGAAGGAGTATTATGACATTTGAACTTCAAGATCATACCTCATGGAGAGAACAATCGTTGAAAATAAAACAATATGGAAAAAACCACAATATGTGCAATCCTTAACTTTAGATATCCCATACTAATTGGGAGAAATCTTTAGTATTAATTTTGACATAAACAAGTAACTCAATTTTGATCCAAATAAAGTCTAGCCTCGTTCTAGATTCGATTCATGAATATTGTCAAAGGAATCCGATGGGAGGAGTCTTCAACGGGTCCATGGTAGAACCTGGGTCGTTGATTATTTTTTATCATGATCATCCTCGTGAACATGGAAGGGGGATTTTGAAAAAGGTACATAACACCTCCACATTGATCAAATTCGTCAATCTTGGAAATTTTCATTACTGTCATGGTATACAAATATTTAAGGATGGGAAAACAAAAATGGCTCATTTAGGCCAGGATTCTTTTTAATTTTAATGAAAGATATGAAGAGGTTTGGAATATAAAGTTGAAAGCCATCGGGTACTCCATAGGAAGCAAACCTTGACAAAACAAGAAATTGTGCAGGAAAACAAGAAACTGTGTAGACAGAACAAGGAACGAGAATATGCGGAGCGCACCAATGTATTAGCTGATAGTCTAGAGCTATAAAGGGAAAAAAAGAAATTGAATCAAGAAACAAAGGAACGGATCCTAACGACTGGTACCGTTGGCCAGAACAACTGGCAGTGTACAGTCACATACTGTTGAGGTTCCAGTTATAACTAACACTCCCTCTTAAACTCAAGAGTTACAAACATCAGCACTAATAATGCCCAAGTGTTGTCTCTGAAAATAAAAAACGATTTTTCCTAATGGCTTTGTAAAAATGTCTGCGAGCTGGTCTCGTGAGCCACAAAATTCAAGAGCAATTTGACCATTATTGACTAGCTCGCGTATGAAGTGATAGCGAGTGTCAATGTGCTTTCTTTACTTATGAAAAACATGGTTTTTGGATAAGGCAATTGCGGAAGTATTGTCACAGAAGATAGGAGTTGGCTCCTTTTCTGTATGTGACATGTCATTCAATAGTCTTCCCAACCACACAGCTTGACAGGAAGCTGAGGTAGCAACAACATACTCTGCCTCTACAGAAGATATTGAGACAATGGGTTGCTTCTTTGATGCCCAAGAAATCAGATTCGTGCCCAGGTGAAAAGCATACCTTGAGGTGCTCTTCCGGTCATCTAGGCTACCTGCAAAATCACTGCCAGTGTAACCAGAAAGATGATTATCTTCAGACTGAGAGTACCATAAACCAAAATTAAGAGTGCCTGCAACATATCTCAGAATCCTTTTCGCCATCTTCTAGTGAGAATCTTTGGGAGATTCCATGAACCTAGAAACAAAGTTGGTTGCATACATAATATCAGGCCTAGTTGTTGTAAGATACAACAAACTGCCTACTAAACTTTTGTATAAGGTAGAATCCACTGTAGGGCCTTCATCTTGCTTGCTCAATTTTGTGCCTGGGGGTATAGGAGTTTTTGTTGGATTGCAGTCTTCCATGCAGAATCTTTTGATGATGTCTATTACATACTTTTGCTGACAGACAAAAATCCCTTTGGTTGATTGGTCAACCTCAATCCCCAAAAAATGTTTCATTATTCCAAGATCTGTCATCTCAAACTCAGATTGCATGGCATGTTTGAAACAGGTTAACTCAATATTTCCAGTATATATCATGTCATCAACATATAAACATACAATCAGAATTTTACCTTGTTGATTTGTTTTGGTGTATAGAGTTGGCTCATTTTGGCTTCTGTTGAAACCGCTCTTGATCAAGTAAGTGTCAATTCTGTTGTACCAAGCTCTTGGAGCTTGTTTTAAGCCATACAAGGATTTCTTCAACTGATACACTTTGGCTGGCTACTCTTTGACTTCAAATCCAAGTGGTCGATCCACATAAACCTCTTCTTCTAGGACACCATTCAAGAAAGTTGACTTGACATCCATCTGGTATACTTGCCATTTGTGTTGAGCTGCTATGGCTAAGAGAGTTCTTACAGTGTCCAACCTTGCTACTGGAGCAAAAGTTTAACCATAATCAATGTTGGGTTGCTGTGAGAATCCTTTGGCAACAAGTCTTGCTTTGTGTTTTTCAATCTGCCCCTTTTCATTGAGTTTAGTTTTGTAAACCCACTTGACACCAATACTTGTCTTATGTCTGGGCAGATCAACAAGATCCCATGTCTTGTTCTTCTCAATGGAGTCAATCTTTTGGTACATGGCTTGAACCCAATGTGGCTCTTTAGCTGCCTCTTTAAAGGATGTAGGTTGACATGACATTAATGCAAAAAGATTATGTTGATCAATATCATCCAACTGTTGATGGATTTCTCTCAAGCTTCGAGTTAGCTTTGAGTTCTCTGATTTTGAAGTTCAGAGGATGAATTTCTACTTGAAGAACAGTTGTCCTGAGGAATTTCAGGCTGTGCCTATACGTGCAATCTTGGAAGGACAGGTTGATGTGTTTGTTATCTTGAATTTTCTGTGTTTTCAGAAAGTGGCAGCAATGGATTTTGACTATCCATAGGACGATTTTCAGACTCACTCCATAACTGATTTTCCAGAAATTTAACATCTCTACTGAGAATGAGTTTCTTGGAAATCGGATTGTAGAGTCTGTATACTTTAGATGTCTCATTGTAGCCAACAAAAATGAATTTCTCACTTCGATCATCAAGTTTCCTCCTCAATTTGGAAGGTATGTGAGCGAATGCAATGATTCCAAAAATCCTAGGATGAGCAACATTTAGCTTTGTCCCACTCCATGCTTCTTGAGGGACCTTCATCTTGAGACTGGTGGTTGGGGATCTATTTAGTAGATAGACTGAACATGCTACAGCTTCAGCGCAAGATAAATTCGACATACTCTTCTCCTTGAGAAGGCTCCTTGCCATGTTCATTATAGTCTGATTTTTCCTCTCAGCCACTCTATTTTGTTGTGGAGTATACCTGGTTGTAGTTTGCATGATGATGCCTTGTGATTTGTAGAAACTTGCAAATTCTTTGGAGTTGTATTCTCCTCCTCCATCTGACCTGAGAACTTTCACATATTTTCCACTCTGTTTTTCAGCTTCAGCCTTGAATTCTTTGAACTTTGCAAAAGTTTCAGACTTGTATCTGAGAAAATAGATCCATATTTTCTTGTTGAAATCATCAATAAATGTTAGAAAATAAATGTTGCCACCTATTGACTTTGTTTGCATTGGTCCACAGAGGTTAGTGTGAACCAACTCTAGGTGTTGTTTGGCTTGAGTGGAGGACTGTGGAAAACTAGTTCTCTTATGTTTCCCAAGAATGCAAGACTCACATGGGGGATTTTTCTCTTTGAAGATAGGTAGACCTTTGACCATGGAGTGCTTCTGTAGAAGGCTTGGACTCTGAAAGGGTGGATGTCCAAATCTTGCATGCCAAATCAAGGTTCCATTGGGGATGGATGCACTGTGTGCATAAGATTGAGTCAGATTGGCAGTTCTAAGGGATAGGGGAAACATTCAATTTCTAGTCATGTGGATTTCAGAAATCAATTGTTTGCTAGGGGTTTTGTCATATATCCTACATGAGGCTCCTTCAAAAAGTACCTTATAGCCATGTTCAATTAGTTGTCCTACACTTAAGAGATTATGTTTCAGCTCTGGAACATGATAGACATCGTGTATGTCTTTTGTTACATCTTGTTTAGTGAAAATAGGTAAAGATCCTTTGCCTTGAACTTTAACTAAAGAGTCATCTCCAAGTGTAATATCCGATGAAAGAGAAGAATCAATGCAAGAAAATAATTCTTTGTTACCTGTCATATGATTGTTGCATCCACTGTCCAGCAACCACAAATCCTGGTGTTGTTCTTCAGTCTTGTTATAGGAAAGAAACATCCCACCAAAGGTGTCTCCTTCATGATTTGAGACATGTGCTCTGCCTGAGTGTTGATCAGCCTGCTTCTTCCTACATTAAGATTCATAGTGTCCATACTTTTTGTAGTAATAGCATTGTATTCTTGATTTGTCATTGGAACAATGCCTATGATTTTGGAAAAAATCGAGTCATCCACAGAGTTTTGAATCCAGAACTTGGCTTTGTTCTCTCTTTTCCTCCGTTCTGCCTGTGCATTTTGTAGCTGATCGGTCATGGCAACGAGAACTGCGAGATCTAGTTCCACATAGCCATGATCCATGGGATCCCAACAATCCTGTGCTTGTAAGAAAGATCTCATTCTGAGAGACCAAAATTCATAGTTCTTCCCTAGAAGTATTGGTCCTTGTGTTGGTCCTAAATTGTTAGAGGTGGCCATTTTTGTAAAAATAATTCAGAATAAAAAAAATTTACCTCTGAAATC
>SNQJ01S0024888.1:29299-41208 GCA_010110895.2 Picea sitchensis
ATGTGAGTTTGGAAAGACCTCAATTGTTTACTTGGGGCATATTGTTGGAGGAGGAAAACTGAAAATTGATCCCTCCAAGGTCGAAGTCATATTGGAGTGGTCCAAGCCCAACAATGTGATAGAGGTAAGAAGATTTTTGGGAGAAACCCAATATTGGACAACGTTTTTTTCTAACTTCTCTTCAATTGCAGCTCCATTACATGAAATGAAAAACATAAAGCAAGTTTTCCAATGGGGAGGCAAGCAACAAAAGGATTTTGATGCTTTGAAGGAGAAAATTAGTTTAGCCCCAGTTCTTGCACTTCCAAATTTGAGACAACCATTTGAAATCCAAACTGATGCAAGTAATTATGCAATGGGAGCAGTCTTGTTACAACATGGTAAGCCCATTTGTTTTCATTCTAAAACTTTTAATGGTGTTGTGATTAACTATCCTACTTATGATAAGGAGTTGTATACNCATTGGTGAAAAGTGTGAAGAAATGGAAATATTATTTGTTGGGAAAAGAAACTATCATTCACACAGATCATCAACCATTGCAATACTTACAATCACAAACAAAGCTACAACAAGCAAGGCACTTCAGATGGATGGGTTTTCTACAATAATTTCACTTGGTTATAAGGTATAAGAAAGACATTTATAACAAAGGTGTCGGTATGATTTCCAGGCCTATTATTAGTGCTTTAGTTATTCTTAAGAATAATTCTATCATGCATGAGATCTATGTTGAAAAATATTCTTTAGATGTTGATTTTAAAGAGGTGTTGCAACTTTGTGTCATTCTAACCATGTTGATGAATTGGATTACCATGTGCATGATGATCTTTTGTATCATCTTGGCAAGCTTTGTATTCCCAAGGGTGAAAGAATCAACATTATAAGGGAATCTCATTCTTCTCTTATTGTTGTTCACTTTGGTGTAGGCAAGATGATGGTTAATTTGCAAAGGTATTGCTATTGGCCTAAAATGAATGAAAGTGTTTCAAGATATGTAAGAGGATGTTCGTTATGTTCACAAGCAAGCCTAGAAATAGAAAGTTGGGTTTGTATACTCCACTTTCGGTTCCTTCTCGTCCTTGGAAAAGAATTTCCATGGACTTTGTAGGAGGTCTACCTATGTCTAAAAAGAATCATGATTATCTTTATGTTGTGGTTGACCATTTCAGAAAAATGTGTATTTTGATGCCTTGTAAGAAGCAGGTTATAGCTGAGTAAACGACACAAATGTTCTTTCAACACGTTTGGGTACATTTTGGGTTGCCTAAATCCATTATTTCGGATCGCGATTCTCGATTTATTGGGAATTTTTGGTCAAGTTTATGGGCACTCATGGACACCAAACTGAAAAAGAGTGTAGCTTTTCATCCGCAAATTGATGGTCAAACAGAAGTGGTTAATAGAAAAGTGGTGCATCTTCTTCATGGTTATTGCATCAAGCATCCTAAGGTTTGGGATGAGCACTTACACTACATTCAACATGCTTACAACCGAGCTAATCACTCTTCAATTCAAACATCTCCATTTGAAGCTTGTTTTGGCTATTTTCCCAAATCTCCTTTAGATTTTATCTTTGGGAAATAAATTGCTATTGATGGTCAATATGACATTGATAGGGAAGAAATTTTCATTGAACAAATTCAGTTCGTACATCAACTGGTGCAAGAACAGTTGGAAAAGAGCCAAGCCAAGTACAAGACAAGACATGACAAGCATCGTGTTGATCATAGTTTCCAAGTTGGAGATGAAGTTTGGATTTACATTAGCAAAGAGAGGCTTAAAGGAGAAGGTAAAAAAATGAAACCAATTAGATATGGACTTTTCAAGGTTCTTGAAAAGATTGGTAACAATGTCTTTTGTTTGGATTTGCCTCCTTATATGAAAATGTATGCAGTTGTCAATGTTGAGAATTTGAAGTTGTATGAGCCTCCTTTGATTGATAATCAAGGAGAGCATGTTCATATTCCTTCTATAGATTATTTCTCACCAGAATATCTTACAGAACTGCATGAAGACACAATCCTTGACAGGAGGATGAGAACTTCAAAACGAGGGAATGTGGAATACCTTCGACTTGGTCTTAAAGACACAAATACAAGCAAGGCCAAGTGGATTGAGGTTCGAAAGGTGAGGGAACTATACCCTCATCTTCAAATAGACTGAAAGTAGTCTTTTGGAGGTTCAAAATCTTCCCAATGGGGAGGAGTGATCCAGGGGATCAAATTTTGCTCAAAAATCAAAGTGCTCAGAATCGCTTCAAAACGGATAGGTGTGTAGGCCTCGTCCTCACAAACCCAACACAACTCGAATGGGTTCAAACAGACATCAGATGAGTGAGATATCACATTCTGTTCATTTTGCCAAAGAAACATTTTTTTGCTGACTGTACAGTCCGTACATGTTGGCGTGGAAGGGTATGGACCCAAACATGAAAGGTGATGTGTCAATGCTGAGTTGGCAAGTGCTGACGTGGAAAGTGTTGATTTGACAGATGCGTGGGAGAATATTTTTATGACACGTGGGATCATTTTGGCTAATTGGATGGTGCCACGTGGCCCAGGCATGGGCTACCACGTGGCACTATAGTATAGCTTAAAAGTTATGTGAAGTCCACAAGGGTCGAACCCTAGACCTCCCACACAGTGGAAGGTGTTTGGAAAAGGCCGGGCACTGTAGTTCTTACCATATCATTTTGTAACATATATTTAAATGTGTTATGTTTTATATTTTGCGCGGGGTCCGGGTTGGGGCTTAGCCCCAACCCTCGGTCGCATATACCTACCATAAGACCCATTCACACGAAGTTGCACGGGATTCAAAAAGATTTCAAATGGTTAATCCATGCGCCACCACTTGTCATGTCCACAAACACCGTTGCAAACGAGTTCCAAGGATTGCACGGGGACATGGTCATATGGACCATGCATCCAACACCTCCACGGATTGGGTGCTAGGTTCCCTAATTGTGAGACATTTTGATGTGATTTGTGGAGAGGGGCATGCGTGATGGGTTTAGGCACGGGAAATGCCCAAAAGCTGAGTTACTCACACAGAGGTGCAATTTGGCAAACCAAAGACAACAAGCTTGAAGGAGAAAACTTCCAGGAGGTCTATCTTCTTCATTTTTTGGCTAAACCAGGTGCCGAAAAAGCCCAGCTAGGGGTTTTTGGATGTTCTGGAACCATTGGAGCCATATATTTGGCATTTTGAGCACCGTAGAGAACTGATTTTAGCACTTTGAGAAAATAATATAAAAGATCCATTGGAAGCTAGACCAGGAGATGTAGCCCAAGAGAGGGGTGAACTCCTTTATCATTTGTTGTGTTATGTGTTTATTGTTCACTATTAATTGCTGGTTATTATTTTCATCTTGAATGTGAAATTTATTTGGTTTATGTGTTTGCAAATTGATCCTTTTGCCTAAGAACACATAATTAAAAACTTGCAAATATTTCAAGGATACAAGCCTTTTCATTTTCAGATCAAACTAGATCTTGGGATGTCTCCCTTGGAGTGAGTTTATTCTCCTCCTAAATAGAAAGAGATATCCTATTGGGGTGATAGTGATAGGACTTCCTTCATGTTATGTCAATCTAGGCCTACTTTCCTTTAGTCTTTGGGCAAGTATAGATTGTGTGACAACATTTTTGGCGATGTTGTCGGGGAATATTGAGTCAATATTCCTCAACAACACTTTTTCGACAAGCCTTTTCCTCGAAGCCTTCATCTTACGAAGCTTACCTAGTGATTCCACTGAGGGTGATTGCCTCACTCCCTTTGATAATCCTCAAGAGGATATCTGGTGACTCCACTGACCTTTTCCAAGGTGCCACCTTACTCTCAACTTGTGATATTTCCAAGATATGGGATCATGGTTCCTTGGGAACAAGTGTATTCAACTATTTCTTTTGAAACTTTTCAAGGATACCCGAATTATTTTGATATAAAATGGTTAAAAAAATCTCTAAGATTCAAAGGCCTCCCAATTACTCACATTGTAGAATTCTTGAAGTATATATGTGAGATAGAATTTGAAGGGGAGAATGTTCTAGTAAAATTATTCATACTTTCCTTGCCATCATTTTTGCAAGATTGGATTAAGGGTTGTTGTGAAGATAAGGGTATATCATCTTTCGTAGACCTCATCAGTGGGTTTATTGATTTTGTGAAACCACAATGCCAGACATCTGAAGATGTCCTTCAAAATCTCACAATAGCCCTAGAGGACGAAGGATTCACCACTGAGATTGTGGAAGATATCAGGGATGTGTACCATAATGAATACCAAGAACCCTCTGATATATAAGGAGAGATTTATGAATAAGGTTTTCAACCCCTTGAAGAGGAGAAATATTTTTCCCATGATTCACTAGAATGCAATAAAGAATTGACTAAATAATTTAGTTATGGGGATGAAGCATTAGTATCTGCTCCTCCATCCGATGAAGATCTCCAATATACTATCTCTCCTCCATAAGATGAAGAGAATGAGGTGAATCACCTTCCTTTCCATTTTTTTGATGACACTTTATTCTATGATTCAGAAGTTGAAGAAGTAAAGGAACCCTTGGAAGAGTTAGGTCCTTCATTTTCTAATGAAGGCGAAAACATGATTAAAGAGACGAGTCTTGGGGATGATGTATTAGATGCTCTTCCATTTGATGAAGTCATCCAAGCTCTTGACTTCATCAATCTCTTCCCTATTTGATGGAGAACCTCATTCTCTCTCTTATATGAACTTGCCTTTGGTGGAGGATTGAACCGGTGGAGGCCTAGCTGGAAGGGACTTAGTTTCTTGGTTCTGAGATGCGTCGACACTGATGTTTTTCATTCATACACTTCTGTTTCCAATATTTTAATAGAAATATTATTTTCTCGCCCAATTAATGTCTTGCAAATATTTGAATTTTTATTCCATGGGCATATTTGTTATGAATATTGATGGATTATGATATTATATGTGATAACTTTATATATTATCACCATATGCTTGTGTATGTTGGTTGTTGAGAACAAGTTGTAGGTATATAGCTTTGGGTCAAGTGCTCAACGATGGACTTCATCAAACGTCCGGACAAGGTAGGCTCTTTATCTTGTCTTGTTAGCATGTCTGTTTATATAACATACTTGAGATTTGAGTTGATTTTTGCAGTCATTTCTGTCTATTTTGGTTTACCCCATGCCGTAGAGTGATTTTCCTCGTAAAATTCTCTTCCCACTTGAACGTTGGCCCTAGGAGGCCTTGGACGTCAACCTAGTAACCCCATGACATCACCCACGACTAGGGTTTGACATGGAGAGATGTTGAGCTGCATTTTTGGCACCTGTGGCATGGAGGAGGGGGGCCTTTGGAGGATCAACATTTTGCTTTATGGCCTCAACGTCTCATGGAGGAGGCCTAACGTCACCCTAGGAAGGTTGAATTCACCCTCTGTAGGGTTTTAATTTTGAATTTAAAGAGAAAATTGACATGTAGGTTGTTTTATGAAAAGACACAACTATTGGATTAATTAGCCAGGATTTCCCATATAAATATGGATGGCTAATTTCATTTTTTCATGATAACTCATCACACACAAGTGGTGGTCTGAAATTTTCTCCCTCTTTAAGGGTTATTGGCTGAATAACTAGTGCACATCTCTTGGGAGAGATTTATGGTGGTATATTTTGGCATTTTTCATGGTGGAATGGTCTTCAACTAGGGTTTGACTTGAATATTATTGAAGTAAGTAGAAAATATGCATTTTTATTCATGCTATGGATGTTTGTGGTAATATTTACTTGTTTCATGTCTCATATTATGAAATTGCTTGTTTAAACCCTAGGGGGAAAACAACAAATGCTTCTTTCTCCCTATAACTCTTCTACTAGCTTGATCTTTCCAATTATACATTTTCTTGGGAGTGATTATTAGAGCTCTGAAGTGCTATCTTTATAGTAATTTGACTCTAGTCACCAATTAAATTGCATTTCAAAAAAAAGCTAAGGAAGGAAGGTATGATAGGCCCTAGAAGTGCCTACTCTTTAGCAAAACCTCACTTAAAGATTTATATGCTTGAGGCCTTGAAGTGTCAACACCTATTGCATATACCTCTTCCCTTAGATAAGCATTATCATTATTATATTTACCAAATGATATTGTTACTATTATTGACTTCATAAGCCCCTAAAAGGCATTGATTTCTATACTCTTGTGGATGAATTAGTTCAAACCAAATTTCAAACTATTTTCTTGAAGCTCTCACTAACACTAACATCCATATTTCTTCTACTATAATTTCTGCTACAACCTTTATTTAGCATCCCTAATTAGCATACTAATCTCTAAAACTAACCTAGAAATTTGCACTAGCCTAGGTGATATCATCCCAAGGCTCTTGTCTTCCCTTTGCTATTGTTCTAAGTGAAAAATTCTAAAGTTGTTGAAGGTTGTTTCTGCTATTGTAACTATTGTTACAACCATCATTACAACCCCTTAAAATCCCTTAAACTATCCACAAAACCATCCAACACTTGTACTAGGAAAACTACTATCATTATATGCTAAAGTGCTTGTTTAATTGCCTAATTTAAGTACTTTCTGAAGTGGTTTTGATGTTGTCATCATTATTTATTTTGTTGTTGTTACAAGTGTTTTGACATCTTATTGAAGTCATTTATTGACTTATTTTAATCTTGAAATTGTAAGTGACAAAGTACTATCAAATTGCAAAGTCTTTATATCATTTTTGTCGTCATAACTTGCAATTTCTAGACATATTGTTGCTGCTATTCATTCTATCTTTTGTCTATACATAAGAGTCTTTTAGTAGCATATTTCCATTTTGAAGTCATTAATTTGAAACATTGATATCATTGGGTATTTCTAACGTTTTTTGTTTCATTTGTAAAGGGCAGGTACCATTCACCTTGAATTTCTCCTTGACCCTCTAAACCATACCAAGTGACTTGTTTTTTGAGTGACCTAGAGAGAGGGGTGGGTTTTACTATTTTATTCTCTCCCTTCATCAACCAACTAGGTCTTGGGACGTCTTCCTTGGATTGAGTTTATTCTCCTCCTAAATAGAAAGAGGTATCCTATTGGGGTGACAGTGATAGGACTTCCTTCGTGTTACGTCAATCTAGGCCTGCTTGCCTTTAGGCTTTGGGAAAGTATAGATTGTGCGATAACATTTTTGGCACTGTTGTCGGGGAACACTGAGTCAATATTCCTCAATGACACTTTTTTGATAATCCTTTCCCTTAAATCCTTCATCTTACAAATCTTACCAGGCGACTCCACTGAGGGTGATTGCCTCGCTCCCTTTGATAATCCTTAAGAGGATTAAGGGTTTTTATGAATATAAGGGTATATCATCTTTCGTAGACCTCATCAGTAGGTTTATTGAGTTTGTGAAACCACAATGCCAAAAATATGAAGATTCCCTTAAAAATTATGAGTTCATTACATATCCTTTAGTCTCAGCTTCGTCGTGCATTTTTCAAAATCAAAATATGACTTTGTATGCCTAATATATTCAGAATTGTTTTCAGAATTCCAACAAAGAGATTACAAAAAGAAATTTGAAAAGTGGCAAGAAGAATTTTTCTAAGTATGGTGCACCTTTCCTCTTCATTTTTGAATTTTTGACTAACTACTCTCATCACTTAGTCATTTCTCTCACCTTCCATCTCCATCCATCTCCACACTTAACCATTTTCCTCTCTTATCCCTTCACCTCTCTTCATACTCTCATCCCACACTTAGTCATTTTTCCATTTTGTCATTACTCTCATATCCCCCTCACTTCTCATACTTAGCCATTTTTCTACCTTCCATTCCTTACGCTCCTCTCTCTTACTTTCATTTCCATACTTAACCATTTTCACTCTCTTCCACTCATTCCATACTTAGTCATTTTTCCCTCTTCCACTCTACTCTCCTTCATCACTACTCTTCTTACTCTACTCTCTATACTTAACCATTTTTCTCATTACTATCATGTTCCCTTAGTCATTTCTCTCATACTTAGTATCATATTCCTTTCACTTCTCTTCTCATACTTAACCATTTTTCTCTTTTCTCTCTTCCTTACTCTCCTCTCCATACTTAACAATTTTTCTTTCTTACAATCTACTCTCTATACCACATATTACATACTTTACCATTTCCATGTTCACATTCATATTCTCATTTTATTTTATTTTCATTTTCCATAGTTATTTACATTCATATTCTCATGACATATATCCAAGAGACATGAGGCAACATACAACTTGTGACAGATGGAAGATTATTATTGGTAGATAATTGACCATACACATAATGAAACATGTCAATGTTCAAATGGTTGACTAGGCATGGGTGGAGTATAATTTTTGTCAAAATATTATTATTTAATCAATTTTCTAAGGGGAATTTGAACCCTCTTAATCTCCATAGTCTTATTCCATTTTCATATTTATTACTATGTGTATACCCATTTAGTATTATATTTGATTAAAACTCAAATAATCCTAGGCATGTGGGATAACATTTATGACCAAAAACTCAAATTTACAAAGGAGAACAAATGAATTTGAGATCAAGGGCCCATAATTTCCCATGAACTTGATCGACGATGGTTGAGCCATGATCTTGCAAAGGCCGTAAATTGAGCTCAGGGCGACAAAATCATGATAATTTTGTACCATTAGAAAGGTATTTAGATGAAGAAGATGTTGGTACAGGTTTCAAGGATTGAAAATGCCTACATTTTCACATAAATTAAAATAAAAATCAACTTGTTTTTTGATGAGTTTACTTGACAACTTAACTTCACGAGGTCATATCTTAAGATCAAAGAGTCGAATTTGGATAAACTTTATATCGTTGGAAATCTAAGACAATGAAGATAAAATATGAATTTGCTTCAAAGGATGAAGCGTTGATTATCACTTCCATAAAATTAAAATGCATTCCTCCTCATTTAAAGGAAAATTAATTAAACTTTTAAAAATAAAAGTTTATTTAAAAACTTTTATTAAAAAAAGGAAAAGGATCCATTTGAAATATTCATATGTTAATGATGTGAACTCATTAAAAACACTTAAATGAAGAATTAATTAAAGTGAACATTCCAATAAAATAATTTTACAGGAAATTCAAGAAGGAAAAAACCCTAACTACTCAAGTAGTTAGAAAAATTGATTTTTAAAGAGAATAAAGACTTCATCAAGGGTTCCATTATTCAGAAGGGTAGGGGCATAATATCGGAAGAAAAAAGTACAACTATCAATATGTAACAAATTGTTTTATCAACAAAGATAAATCTCCATCTTCTCCACTCTTTTTCTTCTTCTACACAATTTCTCATAGCTTTATGCTTGAATCTCTGAATTGGGCACAAGGTTGAGTTCTTGAGTGTTCTTCTTGTATTATTCAAAATACTTTTCTTATATGATGATGGATTATTTACAGACATATATATGGTTGTCAAAGATTTTGTAATGAAGAACATCTTTCATGAATAAAACTCCACAAAGAATTACTTTGGGGTTGATTTCGATTGTATCTTGTAACTATGAGTCTTGAGTATGAAATATTTGAAATTGATCTATCAAATTCTCTTTTGATATTAAAAGTAATACTCTTTAAAATTATTTGAGATGATCAAAAACATTTCTCCTATTTCTCATGAAGAAGATATGGATGCATTTGTATAGTGATTAAGAAGGTTGTATATTTGATGTTGAGTTCAAAGATATTCTGATATTGAAACCCTCCTTCAATATTTTTATGGTTAAAAGACTTCTTGCTGCACATAAATATTATATCAGGTTATTGAAGAACCATATCATTTCATAATTCTAATCAATAAATATCTAAGTTTTTTTGTTTAGCATTCTCCTTATTCCAAGATATCACGGATATATCTTTCAGCAAAAGAGGAGTACCACCTCTATACAAAATGCGGGGATTCATATCCTCGTGAGGTTTTCATTTTGGTCTTAACAAATTCAAACGTCAACATGACCCTATGAATCAAATGTGGCATAGACTTCCTAAAGTGGATCTCAACAGGTTTGGTGGATCTAACCCCACAGGATGGATCACTTAAATGTAATAATATTTTTTCCTACATGGAATCATCGATGACTTAATGAAACTTCATGTGGGTGTCCTATATTTAGATCCTAAACATTGGAAATGGTGGAAGTGGCATAAGAACTCTCTTCAAGGTTATATTTCTTGGACATAATTTATCTCAAACTTCTATGAATGCTTTGAAACAAACACTCATTATTTGTGTTGGCTTAAAAAGATTAAATAATCTAGTACACATGAAGAGTTCATATAATATTTTGATAAACTCACAATCCACACTGAAGGCATGTTAGGTACCTTCTCTAGGGAATTATTTATGAGTGGTCCAAAAGAAGAAATATGTGCCCAATTCTTAATAGCTCATCCTACTACTTGGTTGGAGCCTCTAAAAATTTGGGGAGCCCCAAAAGGTGGTAAATGAAAGAATCAAAATTAAATCATTTATACCCCACCCCACCCCATTATTTCTCTCCATATAAATACCTATATGCAATCTCCACCACTCAATATGCACAATCTAACCCATGCTGAAATTACAGAGTGCTAACTTAAAGGTCTCTGCTACAATTGTGATGATAAATATTTTCCCTGAAATAAATGTAAGGAGCAAAAACTCTTTATGGCCATTTTAAAGGACATTTAGAATTATGAAGTTGAAGCTATACCTAAAGAATCTCTACATCCACCCATTTAATTCATTCCTTTATCTCCTCCATATGGTGTGGAATCCCAAATATTGTTGCATGCCTTTACTTGTATTTTAGCTCCTCAAACCGTCAAATTGATTAGCTACATCAAACATTGCAAAGTTATTATCTTAATTGATAGTGATATCACCCATAACTTCATTCACCAATGTGTATCCTAAGGAACAAATTTCTATATCCATGTTGCAAACAAATTCTAGATAATGATTCTTAATGGTGGTTCCATGAAATGTGGCAGTTATTATGGAAATGTGCGGCTTTAGATGGGTGATTATTCCTTGAAAGCACACATGTTTTCTATTGAAATGGGTGGTTGTCACATTGTGTTGGGAAATGAATGGTTATGAAAATTAGGCCTTGTCACCATGGATTTTCATGAGTTATACATGAGTTTCTAGAGAGGAATCACTACATTTTCAAAGGCATCACAAGCAATTATCCAAATATCATCAATGGAAAAACTTCTTAAAAAATGGTGTTCATGCATTATGGTCTAATTCCATGTCATCCAAGTCTTTGAAACACATTCTCAAACCATCCATCCTAACATAAAGTTAGTATTGTCCAAACATCAATCCATCTTTGAAACTCCCTAAGGCCTACCAACCTCCCATAGTGAGCATGATCATTCTATTATTCCCATACTAAGTATCCTCCCACCTAATGTAGACACTTATTTCCATCCATTTTCCCCAAAAAATGAAATAAAAAATATATCTCAGGAGTTACTAGCCATTAGTGTCATCTACTCTAGTACCAATCCTTATTCACCACCAAATGTCATGGTCCTAAAAAAAGAAGTCACTTAACACACGTGTCTTGAATTTCGAGTTCTCAACAAAACAACAGTCAAATATACATTCTCATTCCCATCATTGATGGCCTCTTATATGAGCTCAAAGGTACTCACTTCTTCACCAAAATTTATGTTAAGAACCAAATATCAATATAGCATAGAAAAACCTCAGAAAAAGTATTCAACGCCTTGAAAAAGAGATAATCTCAGATAATAAGCCTCTTCGAGGGGGCAACCTCCTTTTATCCCACTTAAATGTTTAAGTACAAGATGATTCAAAATGAAAATGTATCCTTGGTATATATAGGAGACTATGAGGTATAATTACAACTAATGGCC
>SNQJ01S0024888.1:76439-90299 GCA_010110895.2 Picea sitchensis
GGACAAAACAAAGATGAACACATAAAGCTTTAGCTTTAAAATAAAGGCAACACTCATGTAAGGGATAATTAGATGGCGAGTTAAAGTGTCTAAGTTACATGGCTAAATACTAAGGTTCACTATTTGTCTACAAGTTCTTAGGTCGACTCATTCAACCATACCCCTCTATTGCATATCACATCCAAGTCCTCATCATCATACCGAATGGAGGAGTTATTTTCATGTTTTCATCATCATAAATGGAGGATTATTTGCGAAATCTTTTATATCACTGTAAAAAATAGTGGAAGAGAATTGTAGGGTATCAATATTTTTATAATTGTTGTTATACCATTTTTTTTTTATTGATTTTGGAAGTTGATTGGTTTATATAAGTAAAGGTATTGGTAGAGTTTCATCTTAATTTTTTTAGTTAATCGAATAGGTTGTTACTTAATGTATTGAGGGATTTTATTTTTTTTTTCCAGTTAGGTTGAGTCTAGGTCAGGGCTAGCCCCAATGTTGGATGGAAGAACAATATGGTCATGGAGGGGTATATTTATTAAATAATGCCCCATGAAGTTGTAGTGTGTGAAATAGATAAATGTATGTGGCCTCATTAAAGAAGGTCCACTAGTTAGTGGTTGAGGCCTCATTAATGGAAGTTCACTACGTGGTTAGGGTTTTGGTTAATTAGAAACTATATAAAGTAGTAAAATCTATGTAATAGGTTGTCAAGTGAATATTATTGTTTTTGGAGCTCTATGCATGTTGGAGGTTGACCCTTCAAAGAGGCAAGTGAACATTGCATCTAATTATGAATATCAATAAAGGTTTGCTTATTGTTTTTATTCCAATTATGATTCTAATTATTTGTTTTTTGTGGCTATATGTATGCGTGACTTGCTCTATTTATTTTCTTTCCATAGCTATGTTCCATCTGTTTTTCTCTAAATATCATGTTTTAGCTCACAAGGAACACCGCAAGTGGTATTAGAGAACTTTCTTGACCAACATGCACTCTACTTTTAGCACCAAAAAAGGTTAGGTTAGAGACATGTTTTGACATCTTTAAATAACGCATAGATCTATTGTTTAGTGTGTAAACTTGTGATTATGTTAAAATACACATAAAAATACAAGAGGCAACATATGGTTGGACACCCTTATAACCTTTGTTGATATCCCTTCCAATAATACCACATCAAATGACATTTGTATATAGATTTGTCTTCCATATACCTTTAAGAATATCAAAAGCCCTCTAAATACACCTAAAATTAACCTTACATAATTATGTCGATCATCTAATTATTATAATACATTGAAAACAACACTCATTAAACTCACTATTATTTATTGTAAAATTAAATAATAAAAATAAAAATAATATATACCAAATTATATATATATGGATGATAATGATCGACTATGTACATGTGCCATGAGACAATTTTGCTAACTTGTACAACCCTACTCCAATATGATTTTATATTTATTGTAAAATTAAATAATAAAAATAAAAATAATATATACCAAATTATATATATGGATGATGATGATCGACTATGTACATGTGCCATGAGACAATTTTGCTAACTTGTACAACCCTACTCCAATATGATTTTATATTAACATGCAATGCTCATACTGCAATACTACTTCTTAATGTACGTCATACATTCAATAACTTTTATGCAACTTTTTTGAACTTATCGACTATATCTATGCAACATATTTTGACTCTAGTATTTTGAGTAGCTAGAAATCTTTATCATAACTGTGTGGATACAGAGCAATGTTTGGGATTCGTGTCTAACCTTTAGAGTTTCTTAATATAAGAAAGCTTCATGTTATGTACAAGATTGGTATTCCGGATATTTTTATGGCGATCATTATGTGTTTTATATGTATTATGTGTTTTATAGATTTTTTTTTTATTTTTTAAAGAATTTTGAGGTGTTTGAGGGTGTGTTGTTGGATCTTTCATTTAATGATGTATTTTTTAATAATTTGGGATTTACAAGTCACATACCCTCAAGTATCTTAAGACTTACAAAATTTTTATCTCTATTATTATTTATGAGTGAAGTTTGTGTTTGCAATATTTTTCATGA
Organism: Picea sitchensis; assembly: GCA_010110895.2. Taxonomy (NCBI): domain Eukaryota; kingdom Viridiplantae; phylum Streptophyta; class Pinopsida; order Pinales; family Pinaceae; genus Picea; species Picea sitchensis. The sequence goes on from SNQJ01S0024888.1 coordinate 78,536, forward strand.
GATTTTGGAATAAAATTGAGCAAACCCAAAAATGCTTTATAAAGTATAATTTTAAAATCAAATGCAACAATTCTTACCTTATTCTCTTGATTCACGTTGGATGCACTTTCATGGAGTCTAAACTCATGATTGAATATTTAGATTATAAGCACAAATTGTTCAAGTTGAGCACAAATAGGCTCTTTGTTATTGCTTCTAGTATGAGGAGTAGCAACCACATGCTTAAAAAGGCTTGCGTTAAAAGTTTTGAGGCTTGTTTTAACTATTGAAACATATTAAAAGAAGACAACCAAAGTAGTAATTATATTGATAATATTAAATATTACATGCCTATGCAGTTTAAAGATAAGACTCAGAATGACAATGAAAGCATTAATGATTGGAAATCGAAATACTATAAAGATTTTAATCCTACTTTGGTTAATCAAAGTTATTTTTCCAACATTTTGAACTTAAAGTATAAAATAAAATTGAGACCAAATCTCATAACCTCCATAGTGAAACTAGTCATTGGATTAACCAAAAAACACATTGGAATGAACAAATTTGTAAAATTCATGATAAAAAGGAGATTGACGATGAGCACCATTTCCTTTTGACATGTGCTACCTTTAATAATATAAAGCATAACTTTATCGAGTTTCATAACTTAACTACTCTTTAGTATCTCCTTGCTTACAAAAACCATAAGGATAATGGTATTTTCATTTCCACCATATTTAAACCTAAAAATGGCATTCTAAAGAGTGTTTAATATGCCTCTCAGGTTGATGGAGTTGTCTTATTGTTTGAGGTTTTTAAATAAATCAACTTGAATTGCTCATGGATGCCCCAATTGTTTCTTCTAATAAATGTCCTTGCAATTGCTAGAACCATGTCCTTCACATGTTCTTTTCCATTGAACATCAACACCTTCACTCACCTGAACAATCACTAGATTAGCTGTGTATATCGTTCAAGGCTGCCAAATTCCTCCATAAAAATCCAAGCTCAAGTGGATAGAGAAAAAGAGCCACCAAGCTACCTACTTGCTTCCCAAGGGCACCCGTAACACAATATGTGACACATGTCATTTAGAAAGTAAACGTATTCAATGTGTAATCACTTGTTATTTGGAAAGGTAGAAACCCTTAATGTGTTCGACTTAAAACATCACACAACACATTTCACATGTACATATTGTTTCTCTTTGTTTTCATTGGATCAAGCAATGGTTTATCCTAATAAAGGAAAAGTTGGCTCAGAAGTTGATCTGACAACAACAAAAGCATCCAAGTCATGAGCTTAAGATATAAAAAATTAATCTTAGAGACTGCCAAATCAATGTCAAATGTTTCCATTGATCGGATTGACATGTTTCAAAATGGACGCTATGATGATGATCTTAACCTTAGGTTTTGTAAATCCACTGGAGTCACCACTTAATGGTTGGGGAATTTATCTTACAAGATAAGGAGGATGACTGAGAGGTGGAATTTCCAATTTAGAGTTTCATGGAAGGTGGATGAAGTCGATGGCATGTTTCTTCACCATGAGGAAGCAACATCAGATAAAAGAGCTAGTCCAATCAAAGCTTTATGTCACCTAAATCCCAGTCAAACCACCCTTTTGCATCTTCTACATATATACCAAGCATGAGCAAGTAAATAATGGGGTTATACTCTATTCTCTTCAATGAAATTCAATACTTTGGACTATTTATGAATCTTGGATGACGAGATAATACCCCTACATTGTTATTTTTGTTGTTGCTACACAAGCCTCCATATAGTATTAGGAGGTATACTAGCATTATGGGAGATGCACGTCACACATCCAAACCCTACAAGCCCAAGGTTATGGATTTCCATGGATTCGTATAGGTGGCTTCAACTTCGACTCTATCCCATGCAATAACACCATGCATCCATGCATGCACCCTATGTATAATCTAATTCTTGAATATGACATTGGAAAATTAAAAAAAAAACACTTATGGTAACTCGATATGAGGCCAAATAAGAGGACCATGTATGAGATTGTTAAAATTTAAGTTGAATAATGACATTTTATTGAAAAAAAAATATGCAATTGCAAAAATTAAGGATAAAAAATGAAAAAAAACATACAACACTATTGAAAAAATGACAAACCATCTTTGGCTCCAACTTCATCTGAATCATGACAAAAAAAAATCATAAAAAGTGCCTTCACATTAAAGATAAACAAAATATTTAATTCCTTGGAAAAATCCACTTCATAATCATTGTACTTTAATATTTTCTTAATTTAACAAGGTCCATTCTTCTTTACATTCAACTTTATATACTTTCCCTTGGGATAATCATCTTTGCTCCAATGAACCATAAATATTTCACCTATTTCAAAACCATTATATCCTCCCTTGATATACATGCACCTTTTATATTTTCCTAACCCTATGCATGTAAAAATCTCGTTTGTTTGGAAAAAACCTATGCATCTCTCTCATTTGTTTGCCCCAAAAAAACTTTACATCATCACTTCTTTTCATATAAATAGCCTGAAAATCAACTATGCTTTCGACTTGTTTCAAATTACACTCATAAACTTCCAAAATATGATAATCCTATAAATTTATTTATCATACTACTAAGAAAACTCAACTTACTCTAAGAACTTGTCCCACTTCTTATGTTGATTACCTGTAAAACATCTCAAAAGCTTCCCCAAAATTTTGTTGACAACTTTTGTTTGTCCATTCTACAAATGATGATCGGACTATATTGCAAATTTCGAACCATTTTTCTCTAAAACTTACTTCAAAAATCACTAAAAAATATGTTATCTCTATCTAAATTAATAGTCTTCAATAGTCCATGTATACTCACAATCTCCTTAAATGAAGTCTGCGTGTAATAACTTGCATAACTAGTTTTTATCCAGGAAGAAAATGCATTATCTTGGAAAAGTTTATCTACTACAATAAACACTGAATCATGACTTTCTTGCCAGCTCTCAACAATCCTAAAAAAAAACATATGTAAATTTTCCCATTGCACTCTTACAATAGGTAATAAAGTATACACACATGTAACTCATTCCTTTAACAACTTGCTTGATTTTGCATCTCTCAACAAATCTTCTCGTATCTATTCTCAAACTAGGCCAATATTATCACTCTTTCAACAAACTTTGAGTTTTATCACTTCCAAAGTGTCTTGCTAATCCTCCATTGTGAAATTCTCTTACTAGACTTTCACAAAGTAAACTTTCAAGAAAACCAAGTCTCTTACCTTTAAACATATAATCATTCCTTACAAGAAATGCTCTAATTGACCACTTCTATCTTATGCAATTGAATTTTTGTAACACCCAACAATTTGCCACAATATTCTTTGTAATGCTCAAGATTATAATAACCCGAGAAGAAACATTGTACAAAACATCTATGTGTCTATTGTTTTTCTTTTTCCATATTCACATTGCCCAGCGCCAATTTTTCTCTTGTTATTAGTGTAACTTCTCTATTCTCTTGTTTCTCTCCTTGTGCCAACTATGCTTTCGCCTCATTTCCTCTCCACCTTCCCTTTCCAGGCATTCAAATGCATATTGACCTTCATTTAAATTGCAATAATTTTTCATTTTGTATCCACTAAAAATATCAACCTCTTCCTTGGAATCCTCCTAAGGTTTTACCATTATTCTTTCCTGATGCACTATCTTCTTCAAGTTTGCCAGTTTTTTCTTCACATAAATCCTCTATGTGTGATGTTGAAGGTATTCTTCTACCTCATCCATCTCATCCTCTATTGGCATTCCTCTTATTATCTTTATGCACAATCTTTTCTTTCATTCTTAATGCTAACTATAGGCTCCTTCCATGCTTCCTATCTTATAAAGGCTTAACTCATCTTGAATCACAATTTGCAAGCCATTTATATACTTGGAAACCCTTTGATTCTCATGCCTAGTTGGATGGCCATCTTATAAGATTGGTATATATTAAAAAGAATGTGTAGGAGCTTTATGAATTCAAAATGCAAATTTTAGAAAACCGAAGAATAACCAAGTTGCGATATTGAAACTTCCCAAAAATGACTTGAAAAGAAAAATAATTATATATCACTCTACCATTTTTACAATACTAGTTTTTACATTATTATAATTTACTATAATTACATAATTCTTTTCAAGTTAACATCATCCAAAGGGAAAATTATGTGTGAAAGCTTTCATATGACTATAAAAATCAATTCATATGACTATAACAATTAGTGCAAGAGAATCTTATGATATTAATGTTTCCTAATAATTTTTATACATTTTTTATCTGCCCTATAAGTTGATTACTTTATAGGGAGCAAAGATATGGATTCATTTTCAAGTAATTCATCCAGTTTAAAGCACAAAGCACGGAGTGGAAGTAATTTACATGTTCTCTTTTGGCTTTTTTTAGTGTCAGTGGTGAGCAATGAAATGGAAGGAAAGGAAAGGGTGAAATTGAATGAAAGGAAAGGGTAGGAAGATGCGTCGTTTCAAAATGTAGGGTTAATGTAGGGTTAAAGTCATTTGGAAATCCAATCACATCATCATTTTTTCATTGTGACCAAACAAGTTTGATTTTACATTTGTGGAATGTCGAATTTAATTTGTCAAGATTAATTTGTTAAAATTACAGTCTAGGTTTCCTAGGGTTTTAACAATGGGAGTCTTTAAATTCATCTTTAATTTTGAAAGTATTAATCTCAACTATTTTTTTCGTATTTTCGATTAGACTAATTTTTTTTTAGGTTTTGGGTTGGATTGGGTTCAATGGATCCTAGTGATGTCCTCCAAAAAGTTGAAATAATTGATTAGTTATTCGATTTCATCTAACATAAAAGTATATAGCTAAAGAATAATACAATGCTTGGTCATGGAATGGTGTTGGTGCTTAAGGGTGCACACTTTGAAAATGGGCTTGGAAAATTCTTGTAATTAGTCATACCTTTAGCCTATCTTATTTGTGCAAACAACCTATTTGTGTATTTTATAAAATGTATTGTTTGTATATAGAAAATTCCTATGTTTTCTTAAAAAAAAATTGGTTATGCTTAGATAGGTTAGTCTAATTAATTAGTAGAATGTAATTAAGTGTTATCTCATTTGTAAAAATGGAAAGGAAAGTAAATGTTATTTCACAAGTTAGTAGGTAAAGTAATTAGTGATTTGATTTTTTTTTGTTTTTTCATTGTGAAAATGGAAAATTCTTGTATTGAGTCATATCTCTAGCCTATCTTATTTGTGCAAACAACCTATTTGTGTATTTTAGAAAATGTATTGTTTGTATATAGAAAATCCTTATGTTCTCTTAAAAAAAAAAGGTTATGCTTAGATAGGTTAGTCTAATTAATTAGTAGAATGTAATTAAGAGTTATCTCATTTGTAAAAATGGTTTGTAAAAATGGGAAGGAAAGTGAATGTTATTTCACAAGTTAGGTAGGTAAAGTAATTAGTGGTTTGAATTTTTTTTTGCTTTTCATTGTGAAAATGGAAAGTGATAGTGATTAAACAACTTCACTAAAAGAATGTGTATATGATTCATAAGCTTAGTAAATGAAATGTGCTTTAAATTTTTTTGTTTATGATTAGATATGTTAGTCTAATTAATATCTTATTGGTAAAAATGGGAAGGAAAGTGAATGTTATTTGTAAAGTAATTAGTGGTTTGACTTTTTTTTGTTTTTCATTGTGAAAATGGAAAGTGATAGTGATTAAACAACTTCACTAAAAGAAAGTGCATATGATTCATAAGATTAGTAAATAAAATGTTCTTTAAATTGTTTATGATTATATATTTTGATCTAATTAATTATTAAAATGTGATTAAGGGTTATCTTATTGGTAAAAATGGGAAGAAAAGTGAATGTTATTTCAGGTAAAGTAATTAGTGGTTTGACTTTTTTTTGTTTTTCATTGTGAAAATGGAAAGTGATAGTGATTAAACAACTTTACTAAAGGAAAGTGCATATGATTCATAAACTTAGTAAATGGAATGTGCTCATGTTTAGACAACTTATTTGAAGGAAAGTGTTGATCCTTCATAAGTTTTAGTAGAAGGTAAGTTCTTGCAGTTATTTCTTGACCAATAAATTCATTAAAGGAAAGTGTTTATGTTTCACAGTATTACTTGAAAGAAAGTGCTTGTGTTTAATGATTGGCCACCAACTTAGTTGAAGAAAAGTGATTGCGCTTAATGATTGTCCTTTCAAGGGTTCTTAATTTCCTTTATAGAATGGGTGGTTTGTGATACTGAAATTGCTTGTAATCAATTATTTTTCCTTTGAGGGTTTCCTTGCCAATGGGAAATGAGGTTTGAAGGAACTTGCTTATTTATATTTTACCTAAAAGAAAGTATATGTTCTTGGTAGTTTGACATGTTATCCCCTAGCCTAAGGATAACTAAGGAGATCGTGTCTCGAGGCCCATGGGTACTAGACATGGAGTACTGAGAGTTAGATGACTTAAGCATGGCCCCGAGGGGCCCCTCTTTTCCTCAGTGCAGTCCACATATCACCAACAACAGTATCCATCAAACCAGCCTGATCCTAAAGTAGCATTGAGTCTTTCTCCATGAGGTAACGAGTCAAGGTATCATGGTATGTATCACCCTGATTGTTGAAGCACTTGAACATGTTGTATTAAATCCTTCTTCATTTCATGACATTTTCTTGGAAATTATACTCTTTGCCTCGCTCAAACCTGGAAGGGTGACACAATACCCTAGTAAGTTGATTTCCCTTTGGGATGGGTTGCTATTGGGTGGATCTTTGAAAATTCATTGTCCTTTCCCTTCTTACTTACCACTTTCCATCTGTATTCCTTCCATATGCCCTTCCTTTTTTGGGCATTGGGATTGGCTACACTAGGAAGGGTTGTACCTTACCTCATGGGAAGAAGGGCTAAAGGCCCAAAGGGTAAAACTAGCTAGAAAAAGTTAAAATCCAAATCTGAAACCTTCGAGATGCTTCACCCAAGGATCCATGATAAAGTAGTGAAAGGCTTCTCAATAAAGAAAGGGGACCTACAAGATAACATAAACACTCAAGGTGCTAGTTGATGGATAAGAGGTCTCATCACGAGTCAACCTATTATGATCATGGGCATGTAGCAGTATGACATTACAACCTAACTGATCGCCAAACCAGGGTAGTGTCTCTTGGATGCATAGTCAAGAGAAAGGGGGTCTCATTACGATCCAACCTTCTCATTTCCATGAAATGTTTCTGGATAATGTTGTCACCTCTAGTCATCAAACCATGATAGTGGCCCTCAACTATTCCATTGAAGCATAAGAGAAAAAGATCAAAAGAAATAAAGCTAAGAATAAATGACAATGAATGGGATATGAAACAATTGCATCCATGACAAGGTGCAACTCACCCTCCACAAAGCCACCCATAGGCAAGACTCTACATTTCCCTGTTATCACATGCACCCCATGCCCAAATATATACCCCATGCCACCTCATACACTTACATGACTTGGACTAGACTCCACCTAGGAAACACCCCAAACTTAAGAGAGGTTAGCCCAATATGACACCCTGAGACCCTCTCCAAACCTAACTTGTCAAATTGCATAATGTCTTTGAGCATTTTTTTGGTGTTAAGGGGGTTTGATGCACATGTTTGGGTAATTTAATTTTTGGATGTGATTTACATGTTATGATCCGTATGACTTATGAATCCCTAGAGGGCGTAATTGTTGTTTGTGCATGAATTTTCCCGGTGGATAGGTACAGATGAGGGAATGATTATCTCGGACCTTCATGGGCGCTCAAAGCCCACAGATGGATGTTGAAACCCCATCCAGGGGTAAGAAGAGACTGAACGATTGCACGAGATGAAGGAAGAATGTTTCCTTTCAAAGCATAGTGGAAGACCCAAACCTAGGGTTTCATGCTCTTCCCACATGAATGGAGGCCCTGGGAGGCCTTGGACGTCACCCTAGTAGCCCCATGATGTCACCCACGACTAGGGTTTTACATAGAGAGATGTTGGGTTGTAGTTTTGGCACGTGTGGCATAGAGGAGGGCATCTGGAGGCCCAAAGTTTAGCTTGATCTCCTCAATGTCTCATTGAGGAGGGCTAATGTCACCCTAGGAAGGTTCATGTCACCCTCTTTAGGGTTTTGATTTTGAAAATTGATTTAATTTTGAATTTAAAGAGAAAATCGACATATAGGCTCTATTTTATGAAAATACACAACTGTTGGATTAATTAGCCAGGATTTCCCATATAAATATGGCTGGCTAAGTTCATTTTTTCATGATAACTCATCACACGCAAGTGGTGGTTTGAAAGTTTCTCCCTCTTTAAGGGTTATTGGCTGAAATAACTAGTGCACATCTCTTGGGAGAGCTTTATGGTGGTGTATTTTGGCATTTTTCATGATGGAATGGTCTTCAACTAGGGTTTGAATTGATTATTCTTGGTGAATTAAGTAGAAAATATGCATTTTTATTCATGCTATGGATGATTGTGGTAAAATTTACTTGTTTCATGTCTAAGATTATGAAATTCCTTGTTTAAACCCTAGGGGAAAAACAACAAATGCTTCTTTCTCCCTATAACTCTTCTACTAGCTTGATCTTGCCAATTATACATTTTCTTGGGAGTGATTATTAGAGCCCTAAAGTGCTAGTTCTCTATTAATCTCATTCTAGTCACCAATTAAATTGTCTTTCAAAAAAAAGCTAAGGAAGAAAGGTACGCTAGGGCCTAGAAGTGCCTACTCTCTAGCAAAACCTCCCTTAAATATTTAGATGCTTGAGGCCTTGAAGTGCCAACACCTCTTGCATCCACGTCTTCCCTTATATAAGAATGATCATTATTATATTTCTTAAGTGGTATTGTTACTATTATTGACTCCATTAGCCCCTAAAAGGAATTGATTTCGATACTCTTGTGGATGAATGAGATCAAACAAACTTTCGAACTATATTCTTGAAACTCTCACTAACACTAACAACCATATTGCTGCTACTATAATTGTTGCTACATCCTTTATTTTACAGCCCTAATCAACATACTAAGCTCTAAAACTAACCCAGAAATTTGCACTAGTCTAGGTGCTATCATCCCTAGGCTCTAGCCTTCCCTTTGTTATTGTTCTAAGTGCAAAATTCTGAATTTGTTGAAGGTTGTTGTTGTTGTTGTTGTAACTACTATTACAACCATCATTGCATCCCCTTAACAACCCTCAAACTGTCCACAAAACCGCCCAACACTTGTACTAGGCAAACTACTATCATTATATGCTAAAGTGCTTGTTTAATTGCCTAATTTAAGTATTTTCTGAAGTGGTTTTGCAGCTGTCATCATTATTTATTTTGTTGTTGTTACAAGTGTTTTGATATCCTATCAAATTCATTTATTGACTTAATTTAATCTTGAAATTATAAGTGACAAATTATTATCAAATTGCAAAGTCTTTATATCATTTTTGTTGTCATAACTTGCAATTTCTGGACATATTGTTGATGTTATACATTCTATCTTTTGTCTATACATAAGATTTTTTTAATAGCATATTTCCATTTTGAAGTCATTAATTTGAAACATTGATATCATTGGTTATTGCTAACATTTTTTGTTTCATTGGTAAAGGGAAGGTACCATTCACCTTGAATTTTTCCTTAACCCTCTAAACCATACCAAGTGACTTCTTTTTTGAGTGACCTAGAGAAAAGGGTGAGTTTTACCATTGTCTTATCTCCCTTCATCAACCAACTATGATCGAGGGGATCAAATTTTGCTCAAAAATCAAAGTGCTCGGAATCGCTTCAAAACGAACAAGTGCGTAGGCCTCGTCGTCACGAACCCAATGCAACTTGAACAGGTTCAAACAGACATCGGATGAGTGAGATATCATGTTCTGTTCATTTTTCCAAACATGCAAAATTTTTGCTGACTATATAGTCCATACAATCCGTACATGATGACATGGAAGGGTATAGACCTACATGTGGCAGGTGACTTGTCATTGATGAGTTGGCAAGTGCTGATTTGACAGATGCATGGACAAATCTTTTTATGACACGTGGCATCGTTTTAGCTAATTGGATGGTGCCACGTGGCCCAGGCATTGGCTGCCACGTGGAACCGTGGTATAGTTTAAAATTTATGTGGAGTCCACGGGGGTCGAACCCCAGACCTCCCGCATGGTGGAAGGTGTTTGGAGAAGGTCGGGCTACCGTCATGCCCGAACTATAGTTCTTACCATATCATGTTGTAACATATATTTAAATGTGTTATGTTTTATATTTTGTGCGGGGTCCGGGCTGGGGATTAGCCCCAGCCCCCGGTCGCATACACCTACCATAAGACCCACTCACACAGAGTTGTGAGGGATTCAAACAAATTTCAAATGGTTAATCCATGCGCCTCCACTTATCATGTCCACAAACACCATTGCAAACAGGTGCCAAGGATTGCACAGGGACGTGGTCACATGGACCACGCGTCCAACACCTCTGCGGATTGGGTGCTAGGTTCCCTAACCATGCGACATTTTGGTGTGATTTGTGGAAATGGGCATGCGTGCTGGGTTTAGGCATGAGAAATGCCCAGAAGCCAAGTTACTCACATAGAGGTGCGACTTGGCGAACTAGAGAGAGCAAGCTTGAAGGATAAAACTTCCAGGAGGTCTATCTTCTTCGTTTTTTGGCCAAACCAGGTGCCTAAAAATCCCAGCTAGGGGTTTTTGGATGTTCTAGAGCCATTGGAGCCATCTATTTGGCATTTTGAGCACTGTAAAATAGTAATTTTAGCACTTTGAGCAAATAATATAAAAGATCCATTAGAAGCTGGACCAGGAGATGTATCCCAAGAGAGGGGTGAACTCCTTTATCATTTGTTGTGTTATGTGTTTACTGTTCACTGTTAATTGTTGGTTATTATTTGCATCTTGAATGTGAAATTTCTCTGGTTTATGTGTTTGCAAATTGATCATTTTTCCTAAGAACACATAATTAAAAACTTGCAAATATTTCAAGGATATAAGCCTTTTCATTTTCAGATCAAGTTGGTATCAGAGCATAGGTTTTTGAAGTCTTGATTATTTTCAAGTGTTTGTTTTCTGATGCTTATAAGGTTGAAGCTCAAAAGAGGAGAAGGTCAACTTGTAGATCCAAGTTCTCAACTTTTAAGAAGAAGGACTATACAATCACCTCAATCTTCAAGGAGATATTCATCAACTATGGCTCATGAGGAGAGCCACAAAATTCTTCCTTCAGAGGATGCAACTTTCAGAAAGGCTTTCTATGATATGACAGAAATGGTCAAAGTCTTGTTTGAAGAAATAATGCAATATTGCAAGGTGAAAGATCCAACCCTTCAAAGGACAAGGGAGACAATGGTGATAAAACTCCAAAAGGAAATGGAGGGAATGGTCATTCGCCACCTCCGTGACCTACATCTTCCACTTCTTCTACCATTTCACAACCACCCTCAAATTCTCCAAAAGGACATGGTAAAATTCCTCTACAAACTCCTTTGTTAAAGCTTGATATTAAGTTTGAATTGGCAATGTACAATGGAGAGGTAAATGCTGAGAAATTAGATAATTGGATTCGTCAGATTGAAGTGTATTGTAGGATACAAAGGAATCAAGATGATGAAACTAAGATTCAACTTGCTGTTAGGATATTTAGACACTTAGGAGTTAGTTAAGATCTACTTGGTCTAATATGTCGTTAGGTAAAAGTGTGTTTCTTTAGTATGCATTAGTATGCATTTGTAGTTAGGCAATCCGACGGTC
>SNQJ01S0024888.1:91856-126244 GCA_010110895.2 Picea sitchensis
TATTGAATAAAATTTAAATAATTGTTTATACTATTCATTAAGTAAAAAGTGTTATAGCATTATATAAATTACTATAAATCTTGGTACAATGTTATAATATTCTATAAATTACTGAGTCTCATGTATATGACGGAATTGTTGGGTGCAAAATGTATATGATATACATTTCTCATGCAAAATATCACTGAAAATGTGTTTTTAAATGCAAATTTGGAATTTTGGAATTTTGCAAAATGTATATCACAGAACAAGCTGGACATAAAAAATGAAAAATAAAAATAAATTTCACTTTTATTATCATAAACATAATCAAAATTTCAAAATTCTAAATTTACATTTAAAAACGTTAAAAATAATATTGAATAAAATTTAAATAATTGTGTATACTATTCATTAAGTAAAAAGTGTTATAGCATTATATAAATTACTATAAATCTTGGTACAATGTTATAATATTCTATAAATTATTCACTCTAATGTATATGAAGGAATTGTTGGGTGCAAAATTTATATGATGGAAGTGTTGGGTGAAAAATGTATATCTCATTCTAAGAGGTCACAAGTTCAAATCTAGAGGGGGGTATGGTATGTATACCTCCGTAGAGTTTACTAGTAAAATCGTTGGGCGAGGAGGTCTCATACACCAATTTGGTGTAGTGACTTTTCATATTTATTATCATAAACAAAATCAAAATTCCAAAATTCCAAATTTACATTTAAAAATGTTAAAAATAATATTGAATAATATTCTATAAATTACTCAGTCTAATCTATATAACGGAATTGTTGGGTGCAAAATATGACAGAAGTGTTGAATGCAAAATGTATATCACAGAACCGTAATTGTTGGGTGCAAAATGTATATGACGGAAGTGTTGGGTGCAAAATGTATATCACAAAATAACATGGACATGAAAAATGAAAAATAAAAATAAATTTCACCTTTATTATCATAAACAAAATCAAAATTCCAAGATTCCAAATTTACATTTAAAAACGTTAAAAATAATATTGAATAAAATTTAAATAATTGTTTATACTATTCATTAAGTAATAAATGTTATAGCATTATATAAATGACTATAAATCTTGGTACAATGTTATAATATTCTATAAATTACTCAGTCTCATGTATATGACGGAATTGTTGGGTGCAAAATGTATATGAGAGAAGTGATGGGTGCAAAATGTATATCACGGAAGAGGCTGGACATGAAGGTGCAAAATGTATATGAGAGAAGTGATGGGTGCAAAATGTATATCACGGAACAGGCTGGACATGAAAAATGAAAAATACTCCGTAATTGTTGGATTACATGTGTTATGTATTAAATATTTCATGTACTGTCAAACTTAGATACTAAGAACCTTGGTTGATGTACTAGACATTAATAATTTTTGATAAATTTCAAATAAAACTAATTAGGCAATACTAAATTCTCCATGTATACCCACTGCAACTTGCAACCCACTCATTTACTCTCACTCCAACCTGGGAGGGACTACACTACCATGCAACACTTGTTAATGTGTGATATTGTTTTGCTAAACTTTATTCAATTAATTATTCAAAATTATTTTTATTTTTTATTTTTCATGTCTACATTTTGCACCCAACACTTTCTTCATATACATTTTGCACCCAACAATTATGTCATATACATAAGATTGAGTAATTTATAGAATATTATAACATTGTACCAAGATTTATAGTAATTTATATAATGCTATAACATTTTTTACTTAAAGAATAATATAAACAATTATTTAAATTTTATTCAATATTCTTTTTAATGTTTTTAAATGTAAATTTGAAATTTTGGAATTTTGATTTTGTTTATGTTTTTAAATGTAAATTTAAATTTGAATTTTTGATTTTATTTATGATAATAAAGGTTTGTACCTAGAAATTGATCATTCTTGACCTTAGAGTTATTAAACATGGATATATAATTTGTATATACCATTTATATTAATATTAATAAATAAACTATAAATTAAATTTATGATATCTATCCTATAATATTATTATTAAATATCAGATTCATTATTAATATGTGTGATAATGTTTTGTTAAATTTTTCAATTAATTTATCTAAATTTATATTTTTTTATTTTTCATGTCTACCATGTTCCATGATATACATGTTAAGTAAACATTTGCTACTTTGAGGTACGTTAGGGTAAACATTTGGCATCGTGAAGAACCACCCAAGGGTCTCATGCTATGTAAACATTTAAGAAAAGAATGTGCGGGCGTGATTTGCTTTACATTGGGTACTTAATAATACGTACAACAAATCTTGGATAATGCTTAGCATATCAAACATTGAGATAAATTTAGCTAGCGAAATGATAAGACAAATATTCCAACTAATGCTAGCATTAATTTATCTTCAAGCAATGCATAAAAAAATATATGATTCAAAATACCATATACAATCAAAAAGTTTGGATAAGGATAACATATAAAACATTGAGCCCCGGATGGGGTGACACCTAGGGCGGTGGGGACACACGCCATTAGCCGGGACATCCCCATTAATATAACTATCGGCCGACGTCCCCTCCACATTCATTCCCACCATGAATTCTCGCGTTCGCATTACCCGACGAGGCCTCTCGCTCGAGGGACTAGTGCGTACCAAATTGACAACACAATTAAATGGCTACTATAGCCAGCGAAGGTCCGGCTCATGCTAGATTTTGAAGTTACCGGGTTTTGCTATTTTCATCGCTAGAGGTCGCGCTTGGAGTGCTGGAGAGAAGCACCAACCGCCCTGGGTAGCTTCTGCTCTCGCAGACCAGCACCATTGCTGCCACCTCTCTGTGCACTCGAAGGTGCCAGCACCTTACCATAACACTTCGGAAGAGATAGGAAACAGCACGCAGGGGTGGCAATTACATCCGACCTACACTATGCCACGACTGCGTGGAACCCCGCGGAGAGGAGCTGCATGGTATGCAACGAAATCCAGGCGAAAGAGGAAACAACAATTTGAGGCAGCCGTTGCCATGGCCACTCGACGAAGAAAATCGCGGCCGCGAACACCGCCCATGGCGTACGTGGTCGAGGAGATTCCCAAAGGAGGTATACCCGAGAGCATCCCGGAACACCTGTTGTTCATGGTCCCTGAAAATTGGAACCCGCCATCAGACTTCAACCCGGCACGATGGACATTTTCTAGTGGAGCTAACACCGAGCCTCAAGTGGGCAGCTCAGAAGCATTACCTCCGTCGTGCTATATTGAGGAGGAGATACCCCATGAGGAGAAGAAAGAAATGCCCAAGGGCCACGACCAGGATCTCAGCGAAGGAAGCGGCCAGGACTAAGAGCCCTCAACCCATTGGGATTGTCTCAGTCTCATCTTCGAGATTAGAAGCTTGATGGGTGACCACAACTTTCGGCTCGCAAGGATAGAACAGCGCATGGACATGTATTTTGCAGATCACTCTCGGACACATCCGAGGCGCCAATGCCGCACCTGCGCGCGTGCATACGCCTTCCCAGCCGGATGGAAGATCACAGGGGACCAACTCAAAAGCGAGGGATAGCAGGTTACTGGCAGCTTAGTTGGTTATGTTTTCTTGCATAGTTTTTAGTATGGCTATGAGCCTTCTAGTTTACAGTTTAATTAGCAAACTTATGATATCTAGATGTCTATGCAACCCTGCGCGTCCTGGTTTCCTCCGGGCAGGACGTGGCAGGGNAGCTTAGTTGGTTATGTTTTCTTGCATAGTTTTTAGTATGGCTATGAGCCTTCTAGTTTACAGTTTAATTAGCAAACTTATGATATCTAGATGTCTATGCAACCCTGCGCGTCCTGGTTTCCTCCGGGCAGGACGTGGCAGGGAAAAACTTGGCTATTTTGAGAACAGGATGACATTTGGCAGGGGATGCCCAGTGGTCCCGGTTTCCTATGTAGGCGGGACAACTGGCATCCCCAGCAACTTCTCCATTTTGTACATTTTTGCTACAGTAATATAACAGGTCCTGCCTTTTTTATTTACAAAAAAAAAAAACATATAAAACATTGAGAATAGCGAAGCCGGCAATAAGACCTTCAATCTATTATCCAATCAAATCATAACATATATGGTACTTTTTATTATATAAAAATCAATGTTTTTTGTTCTCTAGTTCCAACATTAGATATTATGCAAATATTTGTGGTCAAAGGACAAACTAATACTAGGTGAACGAATTATCGATCGCTATAGTCCCTCTATGCCTACGGCAGGGACTAATAACCATCATGTGAAAATCCATAATTACTTAACCAAGGTTGAAATTCTACTTACATACCAAATAATCTAAAATTCAATACAACTCAAACTCAAAACCAAAAAGTTCAAACCATGAATCTTATCAAGAAAGAGTTACAAGTAGAATCTATCTAGGATGGATAGATCATCTTTTTCTGCAAAAATATTGTTTAAAACATAAAAAAATTATATTGTCCCATATCCTCAACCTTATAAAAACCAAAAGTTAACCAAAATAAAAATGAATCATTATATAAAAAATAGTGTTATTTCAACTCGTTGTTTCCATTGTTACTAGAAATTTGGTTAGTTTTATGCCAGCAAGTGTTCGATTTAAATCCCCCTAGGCTATGCATATTAAACCTAACTAATAGAAGGAAATAGATCGTTAAAGGTATAACCTCATAGTAAAAGTACTAATAGAAAGAAAGTGGTATTATTGGGAATATTGGGAAGAAAAGGGTATTATTGGTATTACTATAAAGAAAGAGGAAGTTGAACGAATTTCACAAGTAAGGATTTGATATGTTAAGTTGGCCTCGCTATAGGACATAGCTAGAATGTTAATGAGCATCTATGCTAACACGTTTACTAGGGATGTATTCCACAAATGTGGGAAGAATCCCTTGGGTTTCCTAGTGATATTTTCCTTGGAAACAAATACTATACATACATTGTGGTGTTCTTTATTAGTAAATTTAAATGCGCAAAGTAGAAATAATAGATTTTACCTAGATTTATTGTAGAAATAAAATATTGCAACCACGATAGCCAAATAAAGAACCAAAATACCATAAAATGTTATACCTTTATTGATGAAAGAAATGTTCACTTGACTCTTTGAGGGTGTAACTTTCAATTGAGTAGAGCTATGATTACAATAAACTTCACAAGACATCACATTACATTACTTCTACTTATTTATATAGAACTAACTACATCCTAGGAACATTCTAGAGAATGAACTTTCTTGTAGGCAAAACCTTTTGGTAAGCCTTCTTATAGTTATTGCTTTCACACTACTACATAGGACTTATTTACTAGACTTGGCCATCGTGCGTAACAGCCTATCTATCTACTTAGGGGGTTATTGTAGGACCCTAGGTATTATAGGTTTTTATAAGATGCAATTGGGTTCCCTAGAGATGAAACAACACATTCCTAAATTGCTAGTGAAAGTGGGACCATGGTCCTTCACAATAGATTGAAACATACCAAGGATTTTGAAGATATTATCCATGAAGACTTGAGAAACCATGGAGGCTTTAAAGGGGTGTTGTAGAGGGAAAATATGAACATATTTGGAAAGGAAATCAACCACAACCATGATGACGGATTTATTGCTATATTTTGGTAGCCCCACAATGAAGTCCATAGAAATGATAGTCCATATAGTTGGCAGAATGGGTAAATGTATTAGTTCACCTATATTTTTTTGCTATTTCTCCCTTATGTTGTTGGATAAGGTCACATTCTGCAACAAAAGTATGGATATCATTCTTCATGCCTTCCCCAAAAAATGAATGTTTGATCCTTTCATATGTTTTATGACAGTTAGAATAAAATGTTGTTGGAGAGGCATGGAGTTCATATAACAATATGGATTTAAAGGAAAATGTCTTATTCAAATAAATATTCCCTTTGTAATGAATCTCTTCGTTATGCTAGTTGTAGTCCTAATATGCATGGGGTGTCATTTGAAGTTTTTGGATTAGGTGAGCGATCTTGGGATTTGGTAACCATTCTTTGTAGACATCATTCAACCAGTCTGCTACGATAAAGGAGAGTGAAAAAATGAACCCTTTCTCTTCATGCTTTTGAGAGAGAGCATCTGCTACCACATTGTCCTTTCCCTTCTTATAAACCATCGCATAATCATATCCAAACATTTTGGTGACCCATTTTTTTTACTCTATGGATGAAAAACTTTGCTCCAAGAAGTATTTCAAGTTGCAATGATAAATTTTAATTTGGAAATGTTGCCCAAATAGGTACGGATGATAGATATAACCAGAATGAAATATAGCCATCATTTCGTTTTCATAAGTGGATTTTCCCAAGTGCCTCTCACAAATTTGTTTTTTAGTAAAGAAAAATGGTCCTCCCTCTTGCATGAGTAATACTCCTATTCCTTCAGCGGAGGTGTCACATTCAAAAACAAAGGTCTTAGTGAAGTCAAGAAGAGAGAGTACTAGGGTTGTACACATAGAAATATTCAAATCATGGAAGGCCTTATTTGTGAATTTATTCCAACAGAAAGAATTTTTTCAAGCAATGAAGTGAGGGGAGATAAAACCTTACCACCGTCCTTAGAAAATTTTATGTAGTAACCATTGAGACCAAGAAAACCTCCTAAAATTTTAAGAGTTTTGGGACATGCCAATCCTTCGTTTATTCAATTTTATTTAGTTCGACACATACACCATCATGACTAACAATATTGTCCAAATATTCCACTTTATAGACACCAAAGTCACATTTGGACCTCTTGAGAAAGAGTTGATGATTAACAAGTAGTTGTAAGGATTAATCCACAAGGGTGACATAGGCATGCCAAGTTTTACTATAGATAAATATTTCATAAAAAAAGATGAGGAAAAAAGGACAAAGGGTTGAAATATCTTGTTCATGAGACTCTGGAAGGTGGAAGGAGCATTACAAAGGCCAAAGGGCATCACCAAGAACTCATAATGGCCTTCATAGTGCAAAGATAATTTTTGGGATATCTACCTCCATGCAAATTTGGTGATAGCCTAAATGGAGATCAAGTTTGGTGAAGAAGTGAGTGCCTTTGAGCTCATATAAGAGGCCATCAATGATGGAAATGAGGAATGTATCCTTGAATGTTGTTTTGTTGAGAACTCGAAATTCAAGACACATGTGTTAAGTGACTTCTTTTTTTAGGACCATGACACTTGGTGGTGAATAAGGATTGGTACTAGAGTAGATGACACCAATGGCTAGTAACTCCTAATATATATTTTTTATTTCATTTTTTGGGGAAAATGGATGAAATAAGCCTCTACATTAGGTGGGAGGATACTTAGTATGGGAAGAATAGAATGATCATGCTCACTATGGGAGGGTGGTAGGCCTTGGGGAGTTTCAAATATGGATTGGTGTTTGGACAATACTAACTTTATGTTAGGATGGATGGTTTGAGAAGGTGTTTCAAAGTCTTTAATGACATGGAATTGGACCATAATGCATGAACACCATTTTTTAAGAAGTTTTTCCATTGATGATATTTGGATAACTGGTTGTGATGCCTTTGAAAATGTAGTGATTCCCCTCTAAAAACTCATGTATAACTCATGAAAATCCATGGTGATGAGGCCTAATTTCCATAACCATTCATTTCCAAACACAATGTGACAACCACCCATTTCAATAGAAAACATGTGTGTTTTCAAGGAATAATCACCCATCTGAAGCCACACATTTCCATAATAACTGCCACATTTCATGGAACCACCATTAAGAATCATTATCTAGAATTTGTTCGCAACATGGATATAGAAATTTGTTCCTTAGGATACACATTGGTGAATGAAGTTATGGGTGATATCACTATCATTTAAGATAATAATTTTGCAATGTTTGATGTAGCTAATCAATTTGACGGTTTGAGGAGCTAAAATACAAGTAAAGGTATGCAACAATATTTGGGATTCCACATCATATGGAGGAGAGGGAGGAATAAATTCAATGGGTGGATGTAGATATTCTTGAGGTATAGCTTCAACTTCATAATTCTAAATGTCCTTTAAAATTGCCATAAAGAGTTTTTGCTCCTTACATTTATTTCAGGGAAAATATTTATCATCACAATTGTAGCAGAGACCTTTAAGTTAGCACTCTATAATTTCAGCATGGGTTAGATTGTGCATATTGAGGGGTGGAGATTGCATATAGGTATTTATATGGAGAGAAATAATGGGGTGGGGTGGGGTATACATGATTTAATTTTGATTTTTTCATTTACCACCTTTTGGGGCTCCCCAGATTTTTCAGAGGCTCTAACCAAGTAGTAGGATGAGCTATTAAGAATTGGGCACATATTTCTTCTTTTGGACCACTGATAAAGAATTCCCTAGAGAAGGTACCTAACATGCCTTCACTATGGATTGTGAGTTTGTCAAAATATTATATGAACTCTTCAATTGTACTAGATTATTTAATCTTTTTAAGTCAACACAAATAATGAGTGTTTGTTTCAAATCATTCATAGAAGTCTGAGACAAATTATGTCCAAGAAATATAAGCCTGAAGAGAATTCCTATGCCACTTCCACCATTTCCAATGTTTAGGATCTAAATATAGGACACCCACATGAAGTTTCATTAATTCATCGATGATTCCATGCAAGAAAAAAATATTATTCCATTTAAGTGATCCATCCCATGGGGTTAGATCCACCAAACTTGTTGAGATCCACTTTAGGAATTCTATGCCACATTTGAGTCATAGGGTCATGTTGAAATTTGAATTTTTTAAGACCAAAATGAAAACCTCACGAGGATATGAATCCCCCTACATTTTGTATAGAGGTAGTACTCCTCTTTGGCTAAAAGATATATCTGTGATATCTTGGAATAAGGAGAATGATAAACAAAAAAAATTAGATATTTATTGATAAGAATTATGAAATGATATAGTTCTTCAATAACCTGATATAATATTTATGTGCAACAAGAAGTCTTTTAACCATAAAAATATTGAAGGAGGGTTTCAATATCAGAATATCTTTGAACTCAACATCAAATATACAACCTTCTTAATCACTATACAAATGCATCCATATCTTCTTCATGAGAAATAAGAGAAAATATTTGGATCATCTCAAATAATTTTAAAGAGTATTACTTTTAAGATCAAAAGAGAATTTGATAGATCAATTTCAAATATTTCATACTCAAGACTCATAGTTACAAGATACATTCGAAATCAACCCCAAAGTAATTCTTTGTGGAGTTTTATTCATGAAAAATGTTCTTCATTACAAAATCTTAGACAGTCATATATATGTCTGTAAATACTCCATCATCATATAAGAAAATTATTTTGAATAATACAAGAAGAACACTCAAGAACTCAACCTTGTGCCCAATTAAGAGATTCAAGCATAAAGCTATGAGAAATTATGTAGAAGAAGAAAAAGAGTGGAGAAGATGGAGATTTATTTTTATTGATAAAAAAATTTGTTACATATTGATAGTTGTACTTTTTTCTTCCGATATTATGCCCCTACCCTTCTGAATAATGGAACCCTTGATGAAGTCTTTCTTCTCTTTAAAAATCAATTTTTCCAACTACTTGAGTAGTTAGGGTTTTTTCCTTGAATTTCCTGTAAAATTATTTTATTGAAATGTTCACTTTAATTAATTCCTCATTTAAGTGTTTTTAATGATTTCACATCATTAACATCTGAATATTTCAAATGGATCCTTTTCCTTTTTTTAATAAAAGTTTTTAAATAAACTTTTATTTTTAAAAATTTAATTAATTTTCCTTTAAATGAGGAGGAATGCATTTTAATTTTTTGGAAGTGATAATCAATGCTTCATCCTTTGAAACAAATTCATATTTTATCTTCATTGTCTTAGATTTCCAATGATATAAATTTTATCCAAATTCGACTCTCTGATCTTAAGATATGACCTCATGAAGTGAAGTTGTCAATTAAACTCATCAAAAAACAAGTTGATTTTTACTTTTATTTTTGGGAAAATGTAGGCATTTTCGATCCTTGAAACCTGTACCAACATCTTCTTCATCTAAATACCTTTCCAATGGTATAAATTTTTCACAATTTTGTCGCCCTGAGCTCAATTTACAGCCTTTGCAAGATCATGGCTCAACCATCGTCGATCAAGTTCATGGGAAATTATGGGCCCTTGATCTCAAATTCATTTGTTGTCCTTTGTAAATTCGACTTTTTGATCATAAATGTTATCCCACATGCCTGGGATTATTTTAGTTTTAATCAAATTTAATACTAAATGGGTATACACATAGTGATAAATATGAAAAGGGAAGAAGACTATGGAGCTTCAGAGGGTTCAAATTCCCCTTAAAAAATTGATTAAATAATAATATTTTGACAAAATTTATACTCCACCCACGCCCAGTCAACCATTTGAATGTTGACATGTTTCATTATGTGTATGGTCAATTATCTACCAATAATAATCTTCCATGTGTCACAAGTTGTATGCTGCCATGTGTCTTTTGGATATATGTCATGAGAATATGAATGTAAATAAATATGGAAAATGAAAATAAAAGAAAATGCGAATATGAATGTGAACATGGAAATGGTAAAGTATGTAATATGTGGTATAGAGAGTAGATTGTAAGAAAGAAAAATGGTTAAGTATGGAGAGGAGAGTAAGAAAGAGAGAAAAGAGAAAAATGGTTAAGTATGAGAAGAGAAGTGAAAGGAATATGATACTAAGTATGAGAGAAATGAGAAAAATGGTTAAGTATAGAGAGTAGAGTAAGAAGAGTAGTGAGGAAGGAGAGTAGAGTGGAAGAGGAAAAAATGACTAAGTATGGAATGAGTGGAAGAGAGTGAAAATGGTTAAGTATGGAAATGAAAGTAAGAGAGAGGAAAGTAAGGAATGGAAGGTAGAAAAATGGCTAAGTATGAGAAGTGAGGGGGATATGAGAGTAATGACAAAATGGAAAAATGACTAAGTGTGGGATGAGAGTATGAAGAGATGTGAAGGGATAAGAGAGGAAAATGGTTAACTGTGAAGATGGATGGAGATGGAAGGTGAGAGAAATAACTAAGTGAGGAGAGTAGTTAGTCAAAAATTCAAAAATGAAGAGGAAAGGTGCACCATACTTAGAAAAATTCTTCTTACCACTTTTCAAATTTCTTTTTGTAATCTCTCTGTTGGAATTCTAAAAACAATTCTGAATATATTAGGCATACAAAGTCATATTTTGATTCTGAAAAATGCATGACGAAGCTGAGACTAAAGGATACGTAATGAACTCATGATTGTTAAAAAATATTCTTCTTATAATGTCAATTTTTTTTAATTATACCAAGAGAGGTAAAATATAGATGACCAATTTTGGTCAACAGGTCACAAACAAATGGGTTAGAGTGAGGCCCCATGGGATTGGATAATTTATATCCTTCCTGTTTGGATGGATGGTCCTAGATATGATAACCCTTGGATTGATTTTACATCACCATGAGTTCGCATAGATGGTCTGGGACTAAGTTTAGTTTGATGAGATTTTCATTGTTGGAATCAAATTTTTTCTCGACAGAGAAGTGGTTGCAGTTTATTTTGTGTTGCGACTCATCACATTGAGTTTCCAAGTAGGATAGTTTGGTGGATAGCTTATTGTCTATAGTAGCCATAGAGATGGGGGTCCAAAAGAATTGTTTTTTGGAGAGTGGTACCAAGGTAATCAACAATATGTTCTGGGTCTGTTGAGATAGTTACCTAGCAGTGGGGCAAGCAAGTCAACCAAAATGGATTGTTGGAGATTAGTACCATGATGATAATATTGACACAAGGATTATGGTGAGATAATCCCAAATAATGGTGTAGTTAGGACCCAAACTCTCTTTTTTTTTTTTTACTCCTACGAAGTTATACTCTCGTCTGAATAATACTACACTAATAGAATGATTAAATTCTCAATACTATAGTTTATATAGGAATTTTGTGGACATCTAGAATGAAGCAAGTTTTCCACTGATAGAATGCACAAATTCTAAATAAATCCTTTTATGTAGGAATTGTGTGGACTAGTAGCAGGGAGTATGGTTTTTAGGGTCTTGAGGGAAAGAGGCTTCCAAGTGTTATAACTCTTTGATATACGTGTGGGGTCCAAAAATGGTACTTAGTCCAATTTCTTAGGGTACTAACTAAGGAGGCTCAACCATACCCTTAGCCATACTACCCAATTACCTAAGTACTAGAGAGTAATCTTCTCAAATGTTGTTTAGTGCCACTATATCAACAAGACGATTGATCAACTTATCTAAATCTAGTTTCAGGTAACCTAGGGGTCTTCAGATATACCATAAGGTACATGGAAGTGAAAAATTGTATACATGTGTTGTTTGATGTGGTACTACTCGAAGGGGTGTCAATCGGGGATACAAGGGTGTCCAACTAGGTGAAACCTCTTGTATTTACTATGTTTATGCTCCCCTACTATAGATTTACCTTCTAAACAACAAATCATTGTGTTATTTACAAATGTTATAACATGTCTCTATCCTAGAGAAAATTCTTTAAAATATTGGCTCAAGAAAGTGCTATAATAACACTGGTGGTGTTCTTTATTAGTAAATTGAAAGATGTAAAGAAAAAATAATAGATTTTACCCATATTTACTGCAAAAATGACAGATTGCAACCACAATGGCCAAATAAATATCCAGAATACCATAAAATGTTATACCTTTATTAATGAAATCAATTTTCACTTGCCTCCTTGAGGAGGAAACCTCTAATTGAGAAGACCTCCAATTACAATAAACTTCAAAAGACATTTCATTACATTACTTCTACTTATTTATATAGTTTTATATACCTCCCAGGAACATTCTAGAGAATGAACTTTCTAGTAGGTTGAACCTTCTAGTAAGCCTTCTTACAATTATTTCTTTCACACTATTACATAGACCTTATTTACTAGAGATGGACATCCATACATAGAAACCTATCTAACAAGTTATGGGTTAGAGTTAGACCCTAACATACATATACATATACATATGCATATGCATATACATATACATATACATATACATACATANCTGTGTGTGTGTATATATGTACATACATGTGTGTGTATGTGTACACACACACACACAGACACATATTACAACTCTATTTGAGAAAAAACAAAGAAGGGGTATTCTCAAAAGAACAAAAGTATAAGCTATAAATTGTATGAGTAAAAAGGAAATTATTGGAGAAGGAAGAAGATGAAAGGACTGTAACATCCCGCTCTTGCACGCACATGATTTGAATTATTCTTTGAGGACACTTGCGTGCAAGTGATCCAGTTCATTATATGAGTGTCTACTTCTCTTAAGGATTCTGATGATGATGCTTATGGATTATGATGTTATGTTATTTGACTGTCTATGTATAGACAAGTTCTATTGACAGGTTTCTCCTGAGTGTGTAGGACACTTGACAGAGTGGGGATGTCGATGGCATCGATGGACCTCGTTGGACTCTAGATCGAGTCAGGGAGTGGACTGTATATGGTTTGGGTATTTTTTTATTTCCATATGTGACATATGAGTAGGTATATTATGATGTTGTTTTGGATCGTTGACGTGTTTCGTTGATGGATGCAGGATGACGATTGCTTGTTAATCAGACTCACATTACGAGTAAAGGGGCCATGCACAAAAACTAGATATATCGAGGGAGAGGTGTGGCAACAACCCTGCCACAGTGTTACGAGGAAAATCTCTCTATGGATAGGGGTAAACCACAACAGACGGAAATGACTGTAGAAATCAACTCTAATATCATGTATGCTATATAAACAAATATGTTAGCAAGACAAGATAAAAGGCCTACCTTGTCCAAACATTCGATGAATTCCACCGTTGAGCACTTGACTCAAAGCAATACACTTGAAACTTGTCTTCAACAACCAATAAACACAAGCATATGGTGATAATATATAATGTTAGCACATTCAATAACATAATCCATCAACATTCATAACAAATATGCCCATGGAATAATAATTCAAATATTTGCAAGATATTAATTGGACGAGAAAAGAGTATTTCTATTAAAATGTAATGAACAAAAGTGAATGAATTACAAACTTTTGTGTCGACACAGTTTGAAACCGAGAAACTAATTCCCTTCCAGCTGGGCCTCCACCACTTCAATCCTCCATTAAAGGAAATATCATATAAGAGAGACAATGAGGTTCTCAATCAAGTAGGTAAGAGCTTGGGGGCTGAACAATGTGTTCAGACTTAAAAGGACAAAGGGATACAGACTCAATATGAAGTGAATAATTTCTCCAGAGTAACTTTGCTATCAAAGTTGAATTCTTTTCTTCTTTTCCATAGCTCAGATTTGGCCCATTTATAGCCTTCAAGTGGAACTGAAGGTCTGAGTCAGAATGTTTCCAGTATATGGAAGGTCAAGGATCATGGATCTCGTGACGTGACATGAAAACCCGACACCATTTTTAATTTTGGGCACAAAACCTGATGTACGTGGGATGTAGTGGTGCAACCTATGTATACACATCTTTTATAATAGATAGGGCATGTATATGTGGAAAAATATTTTTCTTAGCTCTGGGATTTGCAAAAAAGGGACTTCAAGTCTGCATAGGGAAATGGAAAAGGGCCTTTTATGCAAGTTTGCATAGTGTGAGGAAAATCTTGCTATAACAAATGCCCCCTAATGTGTGATGTCAGAGGAGTATCTGCGATGGACGAAATACATTATAATACCCATAAGTGGAGTAATGGGGACCCATATTGAAGAACTAGTTGCTCATTATGATCTACATTGACTTTGCACACATGGCTGCCAATTTGAATTACACTACAGATCAATGTGAAAATATACCAAACAATTGTTCATGGACATGAGTAGGAAATACAAAGGTGGATATATGCCAAAGGATGTCATAGTCACGAACAAGGCCTAGTAAAACCAATATCAAAATCAATCTGAAGATTTCTATATACAATGGAGTACAATATGATCTCCCATGATCACTGAAGTCACATAGGTAGCAACAACTCAGGAAAGCTGCGACTATAAACTGATGTCTTCAAGTATTCTACACAATCTACCAAAGATGCAAGTTTACATCGTGTGAATAAAGGAGTTGAGGTCGAACACAATGAGACTTCATTTGATTACCGATCATTAAGGTATACCGTTAACAAATGTGAGACAACCTACCGATAATGAAAGTAGGTATCAAGGCACTGAGTCCATTATTACAAGTGTGAATAGAGGTTTCGGGGTCGAACACTTGAAGAATCCATCGATCATGAGACATTGATGTATTCCCAATTGTCGATGGTGAGAGAACCTGCCACTAATGACTACAAGCCTCTAGGTACTCATAGAACTCTAGGTTTCGTCTCCAAAATAGATGAGCTGAAGTCGATGGAGGGAGACCCGTTGAAAGTAGAGAATTAACACATATCTCATAATTCAGTATGAGGTACAAAGAAGGAGCTTGATGATTTTGGAGGAAATCAGACGAAGAACATGCTCATGAACCAACAACCCTGTGCATTTTTCGCGTGTTCCAGATGCAAGCGGTACATGAAAAAGACCCTTTGAATAGCATCCAATAAGGAAAATTGCTAACAAAGGTGAGAAAACCACCAATAAGGCTAATGGAATCCAAGATACTACACGAATCCCAATGTGTGAATAGATGTCTTGCCGTCAAACACAAGGGAAGCTACCCAGTCAGCGACCAATGATGAAATGTCAACTGTTGGGTTGAAGGTTACCTACTAATGAGGAAAGTAGGAATAGGGTTCACAATAGGACTACATATTCATGTAACTCTAAGACACAATGAGGGTATGGTTGACATGCAAAGCCAAGAGTTCTGAGGAATGGCTGACACAAGTTGATAGACATGCTTTGAACAAGAGAATGAGACATATGGAGGACTCTGGCAGCATAGAGTCAATGATGAAACTTTGATATGCAAGAGGCATCAATAAAACTCTCCATAGGGACTGGAAGAATAACCAATAGGGGGAGTGAAATGTATGTAACGAGCTTAACTTCCTAAGGTCATGCTAAACCCAAAATTTTGATGACAACTGGACTCAAAAGTTTTGTGCTCTATTCAAAGGCAACATGACTGCTGCCAATATAAGATAATATTCCTTTCCTGCCTGTCTTTTTTTGTTTTTTCATAGTCAAATGAATGCTATGATACATAGGAGGAAACCAGTGTTGCAACTAAGCAATCTAGTTCTAGTAGTGGAACATACCTATGCTCAATGCAAGGAGGTGCATGTGGGAGATGGACACTCAGGGGAATGTTTCCTCTTAGGTATAGGGTGTCAAGCTACAAAGGATATAAACAAGGATCTGCTTGGTTGAAGATGGAAACTGTTGATTTGAAAGGCTTATAACACAAAAGCGAGAATCGATAATAGGCTCAATACTGCAAGCAAGAGAATGAGATGTAATTACAACTTAACTCCAAAACATTTCCTTTTTCGTAATCTTAGTATACTTGATTTGAAAAATGGATAAACTTGCATCAAATAGACATCCTTTCAAATCCAATTTATGAGTGTGAAAGAGACAAGTTCACTTGACAATATTTTTCACTTTTTGGAACGAGTCGGAAAAGAGCTTAAATCAGACTTGTTTGGGAGTCCTCTAGGTATAGGTCACTATGTTTATGAGTAAGAAATGAGGTTCGAACATACAGTCATGTATTATCTATAAGGGACTCTCGGTTCTACAGACAAAAATATCTGCATGGGCACCAAATGAAGTAGGGGATCTAACTAGGGTACCCATGTTTGGTAAGTCTCTACCATTTGATAACGACACTTCTAGTTGCAGATAGAAGGTTTAGTGTCACTATAAAATGGGTTCGTACCTAAGGCATATGAGTGATAGTCATAGGATGATGCAAGTGTGCATGATGGACTGGATACCTATCCTATATGTTGGGTAATGAAAATACTTGTCCAAAGTTACAAACGGGCGAGATGGCGCTGAAAACCTCAAGAAATCCTAGATAAAGTTCTACAAAAACCAACTCCATCCACTATCGTATTAGTCCATTAGACCAAAATATTGGATGAAACTATGAAAAGTGGGTAAAAATTTGCTATAAATAATAAAAAAAATCAATTTTACTATACCATTTGTATTTTTTACCCAAATAGTGGATTTTGGACCAAATTGCCTTTGAATTTCAACTGGTGATTGAGGGAGCTACAAGTGACGGAATCGACAACCATCTGGACCAGGTAATTCATCTTTCTCTCCTCTTTCTTTTCAGTGGATTAAAATTTGTAATTAGGCATCCTTTTCTAAGTTATTTAAGGCGCAACTTCAAAACTTAGGTGTACACAAGCTACAGTTTATCAGGTCATGTATACGCATACTTATACATGGTTGTTTGAAAAACAACCAGTGTATAAGCATCCATATATGCAACTGTGTACACTACAACTCACATATATGTCCGTGGATAATGTTTTTTAAAGGTTGCTAACTCAAAAAAGGGTTTGACTCTTGCAGGATGGTGCTAGAGTGGAGAGAAAGAGAGCATGAGGAGGTGGATACGATAGTGGAGAGAGATCTAGGGGCCCAAATGGCCTTGAAAAGATGTGGGATATATAAGTTTTGGGATCTCAAAGGTATGAGGGATCAAGTGAGATTGATTTATCTTCTTGTGAACTATTTGGATTCGGATAGTGAGAGCTTCAACCTTGATGAACAACCATTAAGGATTGAAGTTGAGGACATTTATTTCTTGACGAGATTGTCACACTGGGGTGAGGTGGTCAACCTAAAATCCCTAGGAGTTGGGATTGGCATGAATATTGCAGATTACATAGCCACTCATTGCATTGTAGGGATTGAGAAAGTAGGAGACAACTCCAAATTAGAGCGATCAACAATTTGAGCCTCAATATTGTTGTCCTAGTTTTGACATAGATCACAAGATCGACCTCTTTGCACTAGGCATCGAGGCTACTTATGTTCTACTCATTGGAGTGCTTGCGACCCACGGTGTATGATTAGTGCACCTCACTGTTGGACAACATTAAGAGCGATATGACAGACTGCAAACTAGGTAGTAAGAGGAACTTCGGGTTTGCTTCTATCCTTTGTAGTTTTTTCTTCGAGCAGGTTCCAGGCTTGGGACCTAGAGTTGAGATTATTCCACGTGGAGCTCACAATCCATCCATAGCATGGTGGACCAAGGTGATGAGGCGACAGGGGGGTGGTAGGGTGCCAACACACTACAAAAAAGACTTCTTCTTTTGGTGGAGTCGGCAGGTGATAGGTCTGGATGACTACCCTTATCCAGGGATTGACTTCAGAGGAGATCCTGACATGCCATTACCACCAGGGTCTTCCTACGGAGACATAGGTGTGTCACAGTTTTTGGAATATATATATATATTTTTTTTATTTTTGTATAAGGAGGTAAAAATATTTTTGGATGATGTTAAGTACTAATTAAACATGTATGTGATGCAAGCGTAGGTCCACGATGGCCAAATCGACTTCCACGAAATTGTCGGAGGCACCAGGGAGATGAGGCAATGGGAGGGGACACAGAAAGAGTGCTTCAAAACGTGCAGGGAAACCTATATCATTTGACGCAAAGGATTCCTATGGTTCAGGTGGAGGATCTATCGGAGGCTATGCAGCGGTAGGTGGTAGGTGTGCCCCATGCTTGGGTACAAATATTTCAGTGTCTCGCAAATGAATTATTCTTCTATCATGACACTCATCTGACACCATAGGAATAGATGTTATGACTATTGTATGATCGGTTGTATATGTATATTGAGGGTGTCGGCCCCAATTTTGTACTATAAACATCATATTTTTTGAAATTTATATAAAAACATGGATCTTCATCTTAACTTATGTTACAATGTGTACATTGATGAAAATATTTTCTTTGCTTTAGTTATGTGACGAATTCCAATCTAAAACAAAATTAGCATATGCATTAGATACATAATTAGAACTTCTAGGTATGTAATGATAAGTAATAAAATCAAACTGTCGTTCTAAAATTCGTACATGTAGGAATCATCAGAGTAGAGTAGGGTCATGCACATGGTAAATACCATTTAACTGACATACTACTAACTAGGATTCCAGGAGAACTTCTAACGAGTGAATACCATATGAAATGGCATCGTGCAAAATTTCTATAACGACACTATATTCGGCCACATTATTCATGGACGACCCTAGGAAAATGCCACCTAAAGACACCAGTAGACTTGTGGGTCAGTAAACAACCCAAGCAGTGGAAGCCAAGTTCCATGTATGACATCTAGCCCCGTCTGCAAATCCTATGTAGAACAAAGACTCCATTGACATATTCCAACCAAGGGAAAACTCATTAAGCAAGTTGAAGATAAAAACAAAGGGAAAATATATATACACTAAAATACATTAGTATACAAAATGTTATGCCCAAGATTGGGGATTAAGTGTAATATCTTTTCAAATAAAGCCCATTCATGGTCTCAACCAACATGTTCCCTTCATAATATTCTAATTCATAGGCTCCATTTTCTAAGACACATTGCACGATATAGGGACCGTGCCACATGGGTTTGAACTTGTTTTCCCCTAGTGGTTCTTTGGCTTGATCATATAGAAGGACCAATTCACCCTTAGCATACTACCAAGAATAGAAAAAATTATCCTATTGGACCTTGGCATGTCTTTTATTCTCTTTGATATCCGTAGATGCATCTTGACGCTACTCATGTAGACTCTCTAGGTGTACAAGGCGTTGCTTGAGATCAGAAGTGTTAGGTAAGAACACAACTGCCAATATAAGAGAAGTGATTTCACATTCAATAGGTAAGATCGAATACACACCGTGTACTAACTGGAAAGGAGAAAAACCAGTGGAATTCTTGACCGAGGTTCAGTATGCCCAAAGTGTTGGATAAAGAATGATATGCCAGTCAGATTTTCTCTAGCAGACAGTTTTCTGAAAAATGGTCTTGAGAGAATTTTTCATGGCCTCTACTTGTTCATTTGATTGGGGGTAGTAAGGGGAAGAATGACCATGCTTAAACCCCAATTTAGATGTTATTTCTTCCATCATTTCATTCTGAAAGTGACTTCCATGATCAGTGACAATCTCACTCGAGATTCTGAACCTGGCTATAATTTGATTGAATATGAAGAAGGATGTAGTATTCCCATAAGAGTTAACTATAGGCATGGCCTCGACCCACTTAGTAAAGTATTCTATGGACATGATAATGTGTTGATGCCCCCCAACCGAAGTTGGTTTGAAATCCACAAAGTACACCCCCCACTTGGTGAAGGGACCGACAATAATGAATGGATGGAGAGGGGTTGGATGCGAGCACATTTTCCGAGTGAACACCTAGAAGGGGTGACACTTCTTAACGACTTTGACACAATCTTTAAATATAGATGGAAAAAAATAACCAGATCACAAATTGTTTTGGGTTGTTGCAAGCCCGGATAGATGACCACCACAAGCCCCACTGTGGCAGTCGTTTAGGACAGACTCAACTTCTTCGTGAGTTAAACAATGACGTAGGATATTGTCTACTCCTCAACGATACATAGTTTCGTTGATGATAAGATAGTTCTTAGCTTGATATCGCATATTCCGTCGATCATCTCGTGAGAGATGCTAAGGGAAATTCAAAGTTTGAAGATAGAGAACAATATATCCATACCAGGGGTCTGACGATGAGACAAGGAAAATGTGTTTATTCACAAATGAATCAACATGAATAACATCCTCATCTAACCAAGGGAAGTCATATATTAAATCTGCAAATACTAGTGATTTTTTGGATTTCGCAGAAGCGAAATCGAGATCAAATTCCTGTAGAATGGAAATCCATGTATTGTACTTTCCCCCTATGATACGCCTAATAAGGACATATTGAAATGGATTGACATTGAAAACCACAATAGTTTTTCAAAGAAATATATAATGTCGTAATCGTTGGACTGTGTGAAAGAAAACCAAAGCTAGCTTTTCAACATGAGAATATTTGAGTTCAGGGCCAACTAAGTTTTGACTAAGATAGGAAATGACATGCTTATGGAGCTCGTCATCCTCCTGAACCAACACCATACCAATCGTCTCTTCATACGTAGTGACATAAAGTAAGTAATCTCTATCGTAGTCTAGAGACTTCAGTAGAGGCATCGATACCAAGGATTTCTTCAAAGAATCGAAGGATTCCTGGGCTCGCTCATCCCAAATAAAAGTAGTGTCCTTCTTCAGGAGATGCATGAAACCCTTAGTAATATTGGCATAGTTCACTATAAACCGTTGTAAAAAGTTAGCTTTCCTCTATAAACCTTGAAGTTGGCAAACAATGTGGGGGGGAGGCAATCAAAGTATTGCCTCAACCTTTAATGGATCTACCATGATCCTAGTCTCAAAGAATAAAAATCCTAGAAGTCGACCTAATCTAATGCAAAAGATGCATTTATGAGGGTTCAACTGGATGCGATAATGGAAATATATTTCAAATACTATCTGAAGGTGCTTAGGGTGATCCACTCTCTTACAGGAGTGAGCAGCAAGATCACCAAGATAAGATTCAACTATATGCTTGAGATCGTGAAATGCGAAGGTCATAGCTCGTTGGAAGGTTGCTCCAACATTTTTAAAGCCAAAAGGCATCTTCTGGTATGAAAAAGTACCCCAAGGGAAAATAAATGTCGTCTTATGTTGGTCCTTAGGTTTAGTCTGAATTTGGTTAACCCTAAAAATCTATCCATGAAAGAAAAAACTTCGCTTCCTGCACACTCATCGAGAATCTGATCGATGAAGGGTGTTGGGAAGTTGTCTTTAGGATAGGATTTATTCAGGTCACAAAAATCCATGCATACGTGGATGTTTCCTTGCTTTTTATTCACGGGAACAGGATTGGATACCCATTCAGTCAAGGGAACTGGGTATATAAAACCAACATTAAGTAGTTTTCCTACCTCTGCCTTAATAGCAGGGGCTTTCCTGGGATTGACAGCTCTAAGACGTTTTCAAACATGCTTAACATCCGAGTAAGTTTTAATCTCATGTTCACCAATTTGAGATTCAATTCCTGGCATCTCTTCATATGACCAAGTGAATACATCTCAAAATTCCTTGAAGATTTCAGTGTAGATCAAAGTTTCTTCTGGCGAACAATCTGAACTGATGTATACATTTTCAACCTTGCCAGGATTATGAGAGATATCAATCGTGATGGTAGGAGTGATACTTGCCATGTTTCCTTTGGCATAAATGTCGTGCGT
Organism: Picea sitchensis; assembly: GCA_010110895.2. Classification (NCBI taxonomy): domain Eukaryota; kingdom Viridiplantae; phylum Streptophyta; class Pinopsida; order Pinales; family Pinaceae; genus Picea; species Picea sitchensis. Next base: position 114,154 of record SNQJ01S0024888.1, read on the forward strand.
ATTAAGTGGAACTATGGTGTGACTGAATATCTCGCTCAAAGTATATCTAAAATCATCTTGCTCGATTCTGGAAAGCTCTCAGAGGAAATAAGAGTGATGATGCATATCATCCCAAGGTCTTTCGGAACCATTCATGGCCTCAATGATAGCTTCATCCTCAGGAAAAGTATCACCGAGGCAATCACGTGAACAATATAATGAAATGGCCCAGGAATGCTCGAGGAAAGGATCCTCCTTGTTCATCTGCAAGGTGACAGGATCTAGATCGGCAGAAGAGTCAAGGACAACTTGATACACAATATCTGCTACCGATAGTGGCATGGACATTCCAAAATGTAATTGACCTTCACAAAATGTCGTTGAGGAAGGTTGGGTCCAAGGATCATTAAAATAGGAAGTGCAGAAAGGAATGGACCTCTCTGACGAAACAAGCCTACTGGACATGGTGTATATATGGTGAATCGGTGCCATGAAGTCGAAGGTACCCATAAGGGATGAATACATTATGACACCGATATTCTCAGTTGTCGGCTGAGAATTGTCGATCATGGGAATAGATGGTCCAAAAGATGCATTGGGGATAGCGTATGCAAAGGACATCTGGTCGATCATTACAATATTCCCATCATGAGGAAAACAAAGAGTACGGAAGACGAACGACATGATTTCAGTCATAGCGTAATTCCAATTGCATCCTAGTAACAAGTTATATTCGAGGGGTGCATCAAGCACCTCGACATACACCTCTACCTTCTTCCCACCTAACTGGACTAGAAAGGTGGGAAGAATATTGTGAGGGAGGGAGGAACGACTGTCAAAATAATTCAACATGGTCAAAGACTGAGAAAGGGTCAGAGAGATGAGGGATTTCCAACATACCAGGGACATCACACATGTTGTAGTGCCTTCATCAACAACAATACACTTGATGGTATACTTCGAGTAACTCACTTGGATTTGGAATGCCACATGGTAAGGCAAGTGAGTGTTCACATCTGTGATGTCAAACTTGATCAATTTTGAGCCACAAGGATCTAGAGCTCCTAATGAATATAACAAGGAATTCCTCTTTGAAGGACACATCTGGAGTACCTCCAAAGCCGACATCGCACAAGGGGTTTGACCCAGGTCCTCAATATTAGATTAATTCTAGGTGGCTCTAGCATTAGGATTGTGGGTAGAGCGCTTTAGTACTCCTTTCGGAATATGAGGTGGGGGCTTTGGTTTTTCTATCTGTAAGAGCGTCTCCAGAGGAGCGGGAGACTCTATACTAGGTATAGTCTGTTGAGAACTGTAATCGCAAGACCGAGTGGCTACATTAACCTCATATTTAACCATATTGATGCATAAATGGTCATTATCTTGTGTCAGTGGGTTTTGACTCCCACTCACCAAATTTCTGGCATTATAGGAGCTCGAGGCCATGTGTTAGTTATGTGAGAAAGGATTAGTCATCATGGTGGGTGGTAGAGATAAAGGCCTTGCAACTTCCAAATGTTTGGGGCATAAATGGGTAAGGTGATTTCTGTACAAATCTTATAGGGAAACTTCACCTTCCTCATTTCTTTCTTTCCCTCACCAACATTATTATCTGACTTATCATTATTACCATTTTCCTTGGGTTTATTATTATTCTTCCCACCCTTACGATTTTAATTACATCCTTTCTTTTTATTCCCTCCTGGTTTTTGGTTACCATTCAGGTTGGTCGACGATTGCACATAATGTACATCTGTCGATTGAGTGGGATTGGAGGACACATACGACGTTGGCCCTACTACAGACTGGTTTATAGACAACTCTTTCAAATGGCTTGTCACTAAGTCTAAGGATTTCACATTGGAGGAGCCTACAATGCCATCGTCATGAGCCCCGAGCTTTTTTCTAGGGTCATATTTTGACCTTGGTGCATCTGGAATAATATTTTATAACATCCCAGACTGAACATATATAATATCTAACTAATTGGATTTAAAAATAAATTATTCCTCAGATGTAACCCCAAATGTAGAAAAATTCTTTGAAATATAAGGTAGGAGAGACTTAAGGAACCACTCTAGTAGGAATTACGAGGGTATGTATGCCTTGATCAACCTATTATGTATATGCCACTCCTGGATGTGATCTGAGATATGAGTGGCATTGTCTTGACGAAAGGTCGAAAACATTTCTATGCCAACACTGTAACAAACTGACATTTGGAAGTGGTTGAGGAAGACTAAAACCATATGATTAAAAGTGCTGTATATCCCCCTAGGTAGCTCGATATACCATGTTGTAGAAACCCCTGTGAGGGTGCGTTGAAACAATATTAATCGAATGGAATCATCGATAATGGAATTCGTAGAGCACCAAAGATGAAAAGTGGTAATGTGATCACCAAGATCCTCACCAGTTTTACCCTTGAATTTTGGAATATCCAAAGGGAGCTTAGTGGGGATAGGGGGGCCATGTTGGATCATGATGCATAGGGTCATTCATTAACTTAGAAAAGTCTAGAAGATTGAGCGTGGCCAGAAAAGGGAGACGAGGTTGCGACATATTGTCCCAAGCTCCCTGGAAATATTGTTGTTGGGGAATCACAACCCATCCATTGTTCTGGTAAGCACCATGGCCTTGTCCAGGATTGTAAGACCCTCCTCCAGACTGATTCATGTGGGGTTGGTTTGGCACTATTCCAGTAGGAATTTTCTGATGAGGGTTTTTAAAATTGGCCCCAGCCAGAGTGGCTCCAGGTTAGGGGTTTCCCAAGAAATGAAATTGACCTCCACTAGGTGTGAATCTGGAGGATATAGGTGGTTTTTTCATGCCAAACATGTTGGTTAGAATCAATATAGAGGAGGTGGGTGTAAAGTACATACCATAAGCCATAGCTTGTTCGCCCAGTTGGTTACTCCATCCAGAATAATTAGGAACGTGATTAGACCCGGGGTTAAAAGAAGGAAAACCTCTAACTATAGGAGTAATTTGTGGGACATGGGTACCACCAAACAAGAAAGGAGTATGTGGAGGATATGTGCCCCCAAGTCCAATAATAGTATTCAGACCAACCGCTGGGATGGAGGTTGCAAATTGCGATGTGAAATTTGGCATACCATAAGAAAAAGGACTAGAGGCCATAGGGATGGACTGAACATTATATCCTGGTGAGTGACAAAGAGACCCAAAAGGGTTTGTGGCTATAGGTTGAGTATTCACTATAGAACGGGCAGAGGTGATGATAGGCACCTCCGACACTACAACCATTGGGGTTGAAGGTGTCGAAGGGGTACTCTTAACTATAGTAGGTATGGGAATCAAAGGACTCCCTGTATATTTCTGACTCAATTCAGTACTCATCCTTGTATGATCAAAAGTCTGATAAGTGGAGGTGTGTGTACCATGTCTGATAACTTTATTATTTTTAGAAGGAAAAGACACAAAATGTGGGGGTAATTGTAATAAGCAACGAGACCTATAGGAAGCTGGTTTGGCTCCACAATGACTCAATACTTGAGATATAAAAAAAATCCTAAGGCCAACTAGTAATCAAAGAGAACACCAAAATAAAATAAAAAAGGCCAATATGCACACAAACAGGATAAAGTGGCTGAAAGGGGCCTCCCTCCATAAAAGTAGGTATGCCTCACCCAAGAGGGGCCTGAGACTCCTTGCTAAAGATTGGAGGTATCATAATTAGTTATAAGGGCCCTCGTGGGCTTAACAACCAATCGGTCATATCCCCTCGGAGAGGTAATCCTCCATAAAGGTTGTGTGTTGTCCGACCCTTATCTGACCCATGGTACCTACAGAATAACCCCTGTAAGTAACCTATGTGGTACCTATGTCAAGCAAATAAGCAAACACGATATAACTGATGCACAAGTGAACAATCGTAATTCGGTTTCACCATATGGGTAGGGTAACAAAGCTCGAAACCTCGAAAGCACCGCCTCTCACAGAGGTAAAGGTACTATCAAGATCCCCATATACGAATAGATCCCCAGAAATATATCTAAAGCTAAGAAGGTATCGGGGGGATATCCCTTCAACCAACCTCACATGACCTCATGTTTAACTCCAGTGTAAGTGGAGCCTCCTGACGTCACTAATTATACAATGATTTCTCCACTCCCTTATTGAGACACATATGTTGATTTAATAGCCTTAGAGAAGTTTACTCACAAAATCCTATTTCAAGGCTCTAAATTCTAAGCTAGTTTGTGCACATTAGAAAATAAAAAACGTTACTAATCAATTTAAATTATCAGCGTTACTTTTAGTGGCCTTGCTTACTAAAAAAGGTGTGGTCACGAAACTAATGATGTTATGAATCAACAAGTAAAATAAATAAATATGAATACAATGCAAAGTCCTAACTTCAATTCCCAATAAATGATATTCTTTTCAAAATGAAATTTTCAATTTAATTCTACAATTCCAAATAAGATGCAGTCTTTCTTTACTTTACATATACTAAGATCAACGATAAGGACCCAAAAGATCAAATGAAATCCATGCGAAATGCCTAATATTTTTTTATTTTCAATATAAAAGAGTGAAAATGCAAGGACTGAAAAACAACTTGATATAAAAACTCTATTGTATGTAAACAAAGACAAACCAAGTAGGATATCAAGAAACAAACACCCAACCCAAGATGCAAGGACAATCAAACAAAAAGGATGATGAGAAAGGCATCTCCCAAAAATTCAACCAAATAAAGGTTTCCTATCATTCCACAGACACTTAGCAGTCATAACAGAGACCTAAGAAGAATCAACAATCATCAAAACCTACCCAACAACCATCAAACCCAACAACCAAGAAACAAAAGGTGATGTACACGATTGTTCAGGGGAAAAACGCATATATACACCTCTTGTAGAAGGACAACACGCACATGTATGTGATTGTCTGTTAAAAACCCGTGTATATTTGTTAAAACACAACCAAGCTAAGGAGAAGGCTAAGAAACTCAGACTTGGAATCAACAGAGGCTGTCAAGAAGTCAGACGACAAGAAACTCAATATACATGAGAGAAATCCAAGGAGAAAAACACTCCAAACCCCTAAAAAGAAGATTATATCCCTAGTATGGTCGCCAATTCTGTTACGAGGAAAATCTCTTTATGGCTAGGGGTAAACCACAACATATGAAAATGACTACAGAAATCAAATCTAATCTCAGGTATGCTATATAAACAAATATTCTAGCAAGACAAGATAAAAGGCTTACCTCGTCCATACATTCGATGAAGTCCACCGTTGAGCACTTGACTCAAAGAAATACACCTACAACTTGTCCTCAAAAACCAAGAAATGAAATGATATGGTGATAATATATAATGTTATCACATTCAATAGCATAATCCATCAACATTCATAACAAATATTCCCATGGAATAATAATTCAAATATTTGCAAGATATTAATTAGACGAGAAAAGAGTATTTCTATTAAAATGTAATCAACGGAATTGAATGAATTACAAACTTTCGTTTCAGCACGGTTTGGAACCGAGAAACTAAGTCCCTTCCAATTGGGCCTCCACCACTTCAATCATCCATCAAAGGAAAGCTCATATAAGAGAGACAATGAGGTTTTCAATCAAGTAGGGAAGAGCTTGGGGATTGAACAATGTGTTTAGACTTAAAAGGACAAAGGGATGCATACTCAATATTAAGTGAATAATTTCTCCAGAGTAACTTTTCTGTCAAAGTTGAATTCTTCTCTTATTTTCCATAGCTTGGATTTGGCCCATTTATAGCCTTCAAGTGGAATTGAAGGGCTGAGTTGGAATGTTTCTAGTATATGGAAGGTCAAGGATCATGGATCTCGTGACTTGACATGGAAACCCGACACCATTTTTTAATTTTGGGAACAAAACCCGATGTACGCAGTTTGTAGTGGTGAAACCTATGTATATGCATGTTGTATAATAGATAGGGAACGTATATGTGGAAAAATAATGTTTTTAGCTCTGGGATTTGCAAAAAAGGGACTTCAAGTCTGCATAGGGAAATGGAAAAAGGCCCTATGTGCAAGTTTGCATAGGGTGAGGCAAATCTTGCTATAACACACAACTTACTAGCACTCTCATCGTGGCTCGAACTGTAGGTTAATGATTGCCTAGTTCGAGAGATCCACGATGTCGTGAGGGCATACTGAGATAGTTTTTCATGAAAATTCTAAGGGGCATGAAACAAGGTGGGGTCGTTATTCCTTAGAGGCCCTTAGTCTCTCATAAGGTCTCTTGATGGGGTATTGACTCCAAGGTTTGGACAACTACCAAAATCAGTCAAAGGCGAGTGGCACCCTTGGAGCACATAGTGTGTCTTGAAGGGAACGTCACAATTTTTAATAAAGGTGAGTCAATGAACCTAGGTGCTTAGAAAATGATATTTTGTTTTGATATGGTCAGCCTTAAAATAAATGTTAAATGGGTAATTTTTTATTAATTATTAAATTCCCTTAAAAAGAAATAAAATAATTTCTAAGCCTAGTTGAAAATTAAACCTAGGTCTAAATAGGGTAAGAAGACTAAAAAAACAACTAAATGATCAATTAATAAAAGGGGGATGAAGAAAAATCAAGTTAAGAAAAAAAAGAGAAATATTTATCTAAAGATTTAATTACTGATTATGTGCTAGACATGCTAAATTGGAACTTAGACAAAAAGGGGAAATGAATGTAAAAAGGAATGTGGAAACATAGAAAGGAATCTAGTCTAGTCTAACTAAAGAACTTTCCTAAATAAAACAAAATTAAGTTTTAGAAAGGAGTTAGTCATTAAAAGGATATAGAGGGAATAAAGGGACAACAAGGAGCGCTTTTAGGATGGGTGAGGGAAATTGACATTTAATTAAATTAAATAAATGAATTTTTGGTGCAACTAAGGGATCGAGTGACAAGTGTATGGGGGAGAGTATTTCCTAATTAAATTGAATAAGATGAATTAAATGTGCAAATGGAAAGTGGTCACTAAAAAGAACTCTATAAAAGTAATGACTGAGAAGAGGAATGGATCACGACTTCTATGCGTAAAGTTATGCTGTCGAAATTTCTTGACTGATTTTTCTTGTGGGAGTTGGGATACCGAGTTTGAAAATAGAGTGGTAGCTCAACCTTGTGAGACAAGTTGGGAGCTAGATTTTATGGTTGTGTTGTGCATGGTCCTTTACGGCTCGGGGGGCTAAGGGGGAAGAAGATTACCCTTAGCGTTGGTTGGGAGGTACCATCCAGGTCTCGACGATTAGCAAGTGGGATCAAGGAGGATCTCCAATAGCCAAAGAACATCAATAAGTCCATCATCCAATTACGGTACACATGTTTAAAATTTTTAGTTGTAAATTAGTTAATTTTTTTTGTATATGGATTTATATGTTGATGGAATTTGTGATGGATTTATGATATTAGTTGGGAAAGTTTGCTTGATGTGTTTAGCTTGGAATAAATTTAGATGGTTTTCCGTCCTTGATTATTAGAATTTTCAATCGTTGTCTCCCTTCCCCAACCCCTACTCTGAGAGTAAAGACTGTAATCCTTGTTTAAATTTTTGTTCTCTCCCCGACGAACCCCTGCTCTTAATTTAAAGGATTGGTTCTCTGACCCTTTTATTTTCAAATTCTTTGTGTTGATGAAAGGGGCATATATCTACGACCTCTTTCTTGCTCCACTTTTAAATCTCGTTTTTATCTCTGCTCCTTGGTGTTTTTACACAACAAATTTTGTGCTTCCATCCAACAATTTTGGGGTTTCACTGCCAATTTTCTAAAACGTTTTATTTTACCCAACAAAATTGGTTTTTGTGTTGCTGAACGAATTACTTCTTTCCTAGCAAACAACCATCTTTCTATGAAAATTCATGAGATCTCACAACTAATTTCTCTTAGCAAAATCGCAGTACATTTCTGCGTTGCTCAACAAATTACTTCTTTCCCAGTAAACAACCATCTTTCTCTGCAAATGCGTGAGAGCTCATGATCCGGATTTATGTAGGAACAAAATGAAATACAGAAATACACATAAACACATTGATGCAGTGGAAATAAGACTTCATTTCATTAATAACAAATGACTGAAATATGCTTACAGACAGAATGGAAATAAACTAGCTAGGCACTGGTAGCTTATCTCTAAGAAGAGATGTGGCTGCTACTCGCATCCGTGAGAAGATGATTACAATGAGGCTCTGAAGGCCCTTTTACAATAAACGAGAATTCCAAAATTCCTAGACATCCAAAAACCTAACCCTGGGAGATGAAGCGCCAAAAGTCATGTGGGCCCCGTTTGGGTAAGTTGGTACATCAACTTCCCGGGGTCGTAACTTTTGCATACGATCTCCGATTTAGGTGTATGATAGCCCATTGGAAAGATCTATCCGAGGAATACAACATTTTGCACAAAATTTTTCGATTGCAACATACCCTAAAAAACGTCGTTTAGGGCCTCAAAACGGCTCCAGAAGTTTAGGACCCAAAAAACTGCTAAAAATAGTAAACTGTGCGAAAACTAAAAAACTGAAAGAAGCAATGGCGGGGGTCCAAGTGGAATAGGTGGGTGGCCACCAATATCCACCTGGATCAGCTCGCAACTAATTTCACTCAGCAAAATCGTAGTAGATCTATGCGTTGCTTAGTGAATTAATTCTTTCCTAGCAAACAACCATCTTTCTTTGCAAATTCGTGAGAGATCACAACTATTTTCGCTCAGCAAAAACGTAGTACATCTCTGCGTTTCTCAGCGAATATTTCTTTCTCAGCGAACAACCCTTCCTCTGCAAATTCGAGGAGCTCACAACTATTTTTCTTCTGCCAAATCGTAGTTATATCTCTGTGTTTTGCATTAATTCTCAGCAAATATTTATTTCCCAGCGAACAAGCCTTCCTCTACAAATTCGTGGAGCTCCCAACTATTTTTCCCTTGCAAATTCGAAGTTATATCTCTGTTTTTTGCATTAATTCTCAACAAATTATTCTTTCCCAACGAACAACAAACCTTCCTCTGCAAATTCATGGAGCTCACCACTATTTTTTCCCCTCTACAAAATCGCAGTTATTTCTCTGTGTTTTTCATTAATTCTTGGCGAATTATTGCTTCCCAGTGAACCCCTTTTCTTCTCAGCATTGGCGTCGTCTATTTAATTTGGCTAAGGGGAGTAATTGACATCGTTTTTTGTTTTTTTTAATTGTTCAATTTAGATGCCTTTAATTTTTCCATCAGATTCTATTATTGCATGTAATTAGCTATGTTGATACATGGTTGATTTTTTTGGGGGTGCTGAGCTTCCAACAATAGATTATATTCATATTTATAAATTTTAAGATTATGGGACTTGTATTTCAAATGATAAAAAAAATCCTTATTTATTCAAAAATTTTGCTATTGAACTATTGTCATACACTCTTCAACACCATGGTTCTCGTATTCATTCCTTTTCATTTTCTAATGCTATGTGTCTTGGTCAATCCACCTTTATCACATAATTTAGTTAGTCTTCCACTTTAATAACATATTACATAACAAAATGCGATGATTGGTAACTTATTGGGCCATGTACGATATTGTTTAGCATAATAATTTAAAGTTGGACCATAATGTATGATGTTAATGTATGATATGTGTTGGGAATTCGTTGCACCATGAATAATGGGTAGCGGCTCTTTCACAATTACCTTTCAGTGTCGATGAATGACTACTTAAATAAATAGAACTGTTGCGTGCACTATTTTTTTAAATATAATGTATGTTGTTATTAGACCTCTTGCACTCAATGCCAATATGATGCATGGAGTGTTTGTTTAGTAATAGGACTCTCCGCGTTATGAAAATTTGTCTAAATGTTGATTTAACATCTATTTTCTTGTGCCTTTAAATTGTCAATGTTTGATGGATTAATAACTAGATTACCTTGCGCCCTTAAATATCGATGTTGATGGATTGAATTAAAATTTGGATTACTTGCATCGTGTAGTTAGAATTTGATGATTACCTTTTCTCCTTGCAGTAATGTAGATGTTGATCTTGCGCCCCGAATTTAAAATAAAGTTGATTAAATTGCGCATGATTAATGCAATATATGGATGGTCATGTAATTATTTGACCCTTGCGCAATGATTATTTATTGATTGATGAATGATAAAGTTGTTTATGATTTCTCTCTTAGAATGATGTCGTCATATGATTGATTTATTTAATTATATTCTCTTACTCCTTGTGAATAAAATCGACTTATCTTGTGTCTTGAATTGTTGATTTGAAAATAATGAATTAATGGAATCGAATCCTTGCGTGCACAGAACTATAATGTATTGTATAATGTTTTGGATTTCTCTCACGAATGGAAATTAATGTTGTGAATGATGAACTTAGATACTAGTCTTCTTGCGTGGAATGAAAGTTTATTATGATGGATGATTGCTGATTGTGATTGGGTTGCACCTCAAAATTACTAATAAATGCTTTGCGCCTTGGATTTAATATGGTCTATGATGTGTTATGTGAATGATCACTCACCTATCGTGTTTAACTGTGGATTAGGATTGTTTGATTGATGAATTTGATTTTCGTGAATGTTGTCGTTTTAACATAGTTAGTTTGGATTGATTATGATAAGGGATGTAGACACCTCCTTGTTCCTCAGAATAGTCGCCATCCCTGAGACCTTAAATGGTTGAAATCAATTGGAATCTGGACTTGAGCATTGCTTATGTGTCCTAGAGGTACTGACCTTGTAGGGTAGGTTGGGAGGGTAGTATATTATGTCATTATTATGGTTATCTTTATGAACCTTAAGTATCGTTATGTTATCTCATGTGTCCTGGTGTTATCTGATGATTATCCTGATGAGATGAGTTGAGAAATTTGTATTCATACTGTTTATGATTCATTATTAATTGTATAAATGCACTGATTATGGGATGTCATTTATTTGTGTTAATGCGTCGATATGTGTATCGTTATTCATGGTGATGATGTGTCAGCTTTGCGTCCTAATTGATTGTTAATGTGTTAATGTTGTTTCGTTAATATTTGGGATGATGTATTGATGATGTTAATTTTAATTTTGATATATATTTTCCTAACGCAAAAAATAAATAAAAAATTACATGTTGTATGTTGCTTTTGTGGTCGTAACGGAGGAGCCGTTACATGGACATTGAAGAGTACAGTGATTTCGATTGTAAAGAGAGATGAAAATATGAAGTTCTTCCAAAACTATCCAAAACATAGGAATAACATCAATACAACATGGGATATTAGAAGTAAGAATTCAATGAAGGTTGGAATATTTAAGGAGATAGAAAATGGAGTAAGTCAACTTAGAAGCCTATTTCAAGAACCTCCTATATCCAACGTTGAAAATATCATAAAAATAACTTCTGATATCCTAAGATTGATTGAATATCAACACAATGAGGAGTTAGGGGTAGAAGTTACTTCAAAGGATATCAAGGCAAACTTGCAATAATTTAAAAAGGGAGAGATTCCAAGCCTAAATGGGTGGATAGTTGAATTTATTTAGGGTTCTATGATTTTGTGGAAGAAGAGTTGGTAAGATTTATACATGAATATAGGAACTCAAGAAAAGTCCTATGCTCCCTAAATTTCACATTTTTAGCATTAATACCAATGAAAAATGAAGAAAAATACTCTAAATATTATAGGCCCATATCATTGTGCAATTTAGTTTATAATATTTTTACAAAAAATCTAGCTAATAGAATTAAATGAATCTTCTCAAAATTCATGTTGTTGGATCATGTTGTCATTGATGCCAATGGTTTGATTAATTGATGTCATTGATTGATGTCAAGTGATTGATTGATGTCAAAGGATTGATTGATTGATGATTTATGTAATATAATATGTATTGTCCTTGACGAGAATGCATAGATGAAGATGGATCAATGAGTTGTCATTGATACATGATGAAGATGGATCGATGTGGTTCCATTGGTATATGATGCATTGTTGGAAAAATGTATATATGATTCATTATTGTCTTATCATGATTGATAAGGTGCACAAATGGATGAACTCCAAAGTGGTCCCCTTATGGTGAAATCCCTCACGAGAAGACGCTTTGCGGATTGAGTTATCCTAGAAG